>WBMZ01014669.1:0-102469 GCA_013400975.1 Atrichornis clamosus
TCCGACCCGCCGGGGGAAAGCCCAGGTGAACGGCCGCTGGGGGGGCGTGGGGTGTGCGGTGTGGTGTCCGCGTCGAGTTTCTAAGTTCTCAGAGGATATCGCCCCCCTTTTCCCCCCAGCCCGGGCGGGGTTTCCTTACTGGGGGTCGGCGAAAGATATTCCATCCCCGCTCCTCCTTCCCCATCCTGTCCGCTCCTTCTGTGACCAAAAGAATCCCGCGTTAAAACCGTGGCTGCAGGATAACGGGGTTTACGCCGCCCCGCAGCCGGCCCCCACCCCAAATTGCGGCACTTACAGGGGGCTTTAGCTATTTTATGGGTTTCCCCTCGTGCCCGTACCTCCTTCCCTGTGCATGTGAAGGGAATTACCGTAAGGATCACTCAGCCTCCGTGCATCGGTCCCTTGGCGGATGATCTCGGGCAGTTTAAACTATCCCACCCCCCTCCCCGGTTTTGTTTTTATTTTCTATTGTCACATTTATGTAACAAGTGCCTGTCTTCACATTAGGCTGGTATTGCTGTTTAGGGCGTTGCATGCTCCGGGGGGGTGATGGATCCAGTGCTGTGACTGAACATTAAAAATAATGTCTTTCTGTTGAAGAAGACAGGGGTTAAAATGAATGAAGATCTGAAGGTTAATTTGAGCTGGCTGCCTCAGGATCATGTAGAAGCCAGCTCTACAGAGAATGCCTCAGCTGCAGGCTCCTCCCTGGTTCCTGTCGTAGACCCTGAGCCAGAGCTGTTGGTAAACCCCTGGGACATTGTCTTGTGTACTTCAGGGACCCTTATCTCCTGCGAAAATGCCATTGTGGTTCTGATAATTTTCCATAATCCCAGTCTTCGCGCCCCCATGTTCCTCCTGATAGGCAGCCTGGCGCTGGCAGATCTCTTAGCAGGCATTGGATTGATCATCAATTTTGTTTTTGCCTACCTTCTGCAATCAGAAGCTACGAAACTGGTTACGATTGGACTGATTGTTGCCTCTTTCTCAGCATCTGTTGGCAGCTTGCTGGCTATCACTGTTGATCGTTACCTCTCCCTGTATTACGCTCTGACTTACAATTCAGAGAGGACTGTCACTTTTACCTATGTCATGCTTATATTGCTCTGGGGAGCATCTATCTGTATTGGACTGCTGCCTGTAATGGGCTGGAACTGCCTCAGAGATGAATCCACCTGCAGTGTTATCAGACCACTCACTAAAAATAATGCAGCTGTCCTTTCGGTCTCTTTCTTGCTTATGTTTGCCCTCATGCTGCAGCTGTACATTCAGATCTGTAAAATCGTGATGCGCCATGCCCATCAGATTGCCTTGCAACACCATTTCCTGGCCACTTCCCACTATGTGACCACCAGAAAAGGAGTGTCTACTTTGGCCATTATTTTGGGGACTTTTGCTGCTTGCTGGATGCCTTTTACGCTCTATTCTTTAATAGCAGATTACACCTATCCTTCTATATACACCTATGCCACCCTCCTGCCAGCTACCTACAATTCCATCATCAATCCTGTAATATATGCTTTTAGAAACCAGGAGATACAGAAAGCACTTTGGCTCGTCTGTTGTGGCTGTATTCCTTCTAACCTGTCTCAGAGAGCAAGATCACCCAGTGATGTCTGATTGGCAGCCAGGAGGACACTCCTTAACATGTTACTTTCCAGACATTCTGTATTTGGTTTAGATGCATTCATTAGATGGTGTGTGATGGGTTCAGATAAAAACCACGGGATGGACTGACCTTTCTGTGAACAGAAAACCCCAGCGACCGAAATCAATTGAGTGGTTTAAGGAAGATTTCCAAAATCGAAATAATCAGTGTTCTCACAGATTTATAATGTTGCTCAGGGTCTTTTTGTCATATTACCCAGACTTTGCCATGTTTGCCATGATTTTGCATTAAGTTTTCTAATTAAAATTAGATTGAAACAGCATACCTCCTTTGAAATTATGTGATTTAGTCATAGTGCATGTTACAGTCTGTTGTCAGGATATTTTTTCCTCTTTATTTTTTTTTAAACAGAAAAAAAAAAAGGAGAACCCAAGTCCTGTTATCCCATTTGTATATCATCAGAATACTCTTCAAAATAATGGCCAATTGTAATGATTTATATTGTATTTATTGTAATAATTTAAGTGCAACAAATTTGCTCTAAGTGAGAAAGTACTTTGCAGCTTTTTATTTTATATCTCAGCATGAATTAGGTTGGCAATTGTTTTCCAGAGTTACCTGTTCTCTCATGTGTTCTGGCTGGATGTTAAACCAAAAGATATACCTTGCTTCCTTTTCAAAAGTCAGACATATGTTTTCACTTGCATGTGGGACACTGAAGTTATGCTATTAATTTTAAAACTGATTGAGGGGGTATCTTTGAAATTGATGAAACAATACGGCCTCTTTTGGCTATGCGTTTGTAATAGATTAAACACTAAGTTTCTCAGACAAGCTTATCTTTTCAGAATAATATGAGAAAATGTTTAATAAAATAGCCTACAAATTGCTGGCAGCACATATTTAGCACTACACGAAGTGGTTCCCCTATGTTTACCAAGCCAAAACTATTACCAGTTGTTTTCTTTGTTCTCCTAGGTAATTTTAAATACCAACATTTATAAATTTTCAGAGCATATCTGGTTCATAATTACATGCAACCAGAATTGCAAGGTGAAACAGTATTTTCTCCTTTTCTGGCAGTTTCATTCTTTACACTGTACACGTGTCAGTTCACTTCATTATAGGACTTCATTATAGTTCTGCTCTAGAAAGCAGCACTTCCTCTCATGAATGGTTAAATTTCAAACTGCTTCTAACCTTTCACTGAAGCCACATTAGAATGCACTAGAAATAAAACATTGTTTTCTAATTTGAAGACTTGGTTGTCAGAGAGAAAACCTTCCTGGCACATGTCTTTGTGAAACTTATGGTGTATCCTCATGTCAGTGCATGGGAGTTTAGAGTACCACTTCCATTAGTGTTGATGGGAGCTCAATGTGTTCATGCCCTGGCATCCGTAGGAGGTGATGCTCCCTTGAATGTCAAAGTCAGCATATTGTATTGTTGCTTCAGTACCTTCCATTTAAAAAAATCCAAATCTCAAGTGTAAAAATAGCAATATTTGCAGTTCAATGGAAAAGTATACCTGTAGAGTAGAGATAGTAGAGACAATTGCACTGCTGGTCTGGATTTTTCCAAATGGAATCTGTCCTTTTCACATGGACGTTTGGATGACTGTAGCTTTTTGTGGCAGAGTTTCTGTGACGTTAAGATTCATATGCTATACACAAAGCTGAATCTCAAATGTGAGTTGTCTGTAAACAAGGCTCTGTAGAGATTTTAATGAGCAATAATTAATTTTAGTTGCAATGCTGGGTTTAAATTCCATTATTCACTTGGTTCAACCTTCATGATATTTGGTTCTTACTTGGTAATCTGATTAGTTTAATAAATGCATGGCATGATCCAGTAGAGCTGTGAATTTGAAGCACCCCTGGCTTCCCTGTGATTTACAGATGCTCAGCAAGCTAGACTATGACCTCTGCTCAGTGTAGGGTGTTGGTGTTTTTTATCTACTTCTGAATGCTAATGAAACTCTGCTCATTGCAATTTTTTTAGAATTTTTTGTATAAGAAATACTCACTTGGTGAATATCTGTGCTATGTTTGTGTGCAGTTTTGCAAGTGTGCAAAGTATTGGGAATTAATGGCAGTAAAAGTCTTAAGATGAGTAATGTAGAGAGGCTGAATAATGTAGGATGGTACTTTTAAAAGCAAAATATAAGTTAAAGCCATGCAAACTTTGCCCGCTCCGCTTTTTCCCCCATTTTTTCTTCTGTATCAAATTGCTAAAAGTATGATGAAGATGAGCAGCTACAACTGTGACCAAAGTTCAGTCCTGAGGGCAACTGCTGTTTTGCTTATGCAGACCTGTTCTCATGCTCTTGGATAACCTCACAGGCATTAGAGTTTTTCTCTACGCAACCCCTGTGTGGTAGGGAAGCCAGAAAAGAACAGCACAGAGGGAGATAATGTCGTCTCCTCTTCCCATGCTGTTTCGCCCGGTGTCCTTGTCATCTTCCTCGCTCCACAGGCTGCTCCATTCCACAGAGGCTCTCCGGTGTGCCAGGGGAGCCAACCTTTTCCTTGTGCCAGAGCAGAGAGATTTGTAATTGGAAGCTTCTCTCCTGAGGAGCGGAGCAAGTCAGATGGAGGGAAGAAGGATTAATTATAGCAATCCCACAAAGCTAGCTCGTAGGGATGCAATTTGCCCTTGTTTGGGGAGTTGTGCATGGTTACCTTCCACCACAAACAGATGAGAAACGTGATTCTGCCTCCCAAGCTACTGCTCTGACCTCCAGTGAGGATTTTGTCTCTTCCCGAAATACGTTCTTAAACTGAGACTGTGCAGCATAGGCCAGAAAATCCTACTGGAAGTCAACGACATAGGTTTGCCTGCAGCTGTCAGGCCAAACTTTAACGTGGTTTGCAGCACCGGATAGGGGCTGTATGTAACACACCTCTGAACGAGCTCTGGGGAGTAGCGGCAGAGCTGAGGGTGCAAAGCTGCCTACCTCTCTTGCACGAAAGAATTCCTTGGCAGCCAGCCACCTTTCAGACCCTGCAGAATTAAGCAACTCCGTGCTGTCCCCTCAGGATGACAGTGGAGGCCCCAGTTGTGTACGGTGAAGTGCCAGTATCCATCCCAGATCCTCATGAAACTGGCAGAAGTCCAGCAAACTTGCAGGATTCTGATGTTTTGTTGTCCCATCAAACAACAACCGTGAGTAAGACCAGGGAGGGTGGATTTTTCCATTTTGTGTACAGTGAAGTAGATTTCTTATCTTCATTGTAATGGCAAAAGACTTTTCTTTCTTAATACATAATTTAATTTAAATAATTGAAGTTCATGTTTATTTATTAACACACTTGACCCAAAGTTAGTAACAGGTTGTATCTTTATGGGAAAAATTTATTGTGGTCGGTTTATCATATGTTCATCAAAGCTTGGGAGAGGATTTTTTTTAATTGTCTTTTTTTTTTTAAACCATTTCTCCTAATAGTACTATTTCAGCAATAAGGAGAAATATGTTTTTAGCACAAGAGCAATAAAATCCTCTGTGTTGTGGGTACTATAAACTGCTGAGTAAACTTAGAGCAATAGAGAGGAAGCAATATATATTTTAGACAAAAAAGAGTAACTTGCATAAGGACTTTCAGTAAGCATAAGTCTTCCTTTGTTAAGCAGATGCCATCAAACCGATGTGGGACATTATTTCTGGTTGATTTGTGTTACAATTATTGAGTTCCTGAATAGAATTACACAGCAATAACATTTTACCTTAATTCTTGGGTCCTGAATTTGTGCTATTTGCTGAAAGAATTATGTACTGCAGTGGGGAATTTTATTCTTTTCTTTGTTTGACATTTAGTTGTACAGCATTCTGTGGATAAATTCACTGTGTTCAGGATTTCCAGTTGTAACTTAATCCTGAGAATACCCATGGTCGTGCTCATCAAGATGGCTCTGATAAATGGTGCTAGCCCTTCCTGAAGACAGCTTGATTATGGTATCATGGAGAAACCCCCGGTCAGTACCCAGACTGTTTGGAAGCAAGCTGAAAGGCCTAACACTGCTGCTGTATCTTCCTGCCGTGGGCACTCAGTGACATAAGCAGTTGTGTCCATCCCTTAGTGCACAGGGGCCAGCCTTGAGGCATCTTGGAGTCACTAAAACTCCTCCATGGATAGCAGTGAACTTTGGCTTGGCCCAGCACTCATGCCGTCCCCAAAGAGCTATTATTCATTTTCTTAGGGATTTTTCAGCTTTTAAAAATAAGATACGTGTGACTTCATTTTCCCAAGGTGATAAACAACAAACATGCTGTGGGATTGGAAGTTGGGATAAAATAGCATTGCTACAAATCAAGCCCCTGAAGCATAACTACACACGCATTACTTAGGAAAAGAATAAAAAAGTGGTTCTGTAACCTTCAGAACAATATTTTCAAAATGTTCACCCGACGTTTATGAAAAGAAAGTATATATAGTCTGGGTTTTCTGTGTACAAGAGATAAATAAAAATAAGAATTGGACAGAGTAGTTGCTATTTTAAAAACTACGGTTATCCTGTAACTTTATCTGAGATACTGAATGGTTCTAGATTGGCTTAGTGGTACTCTAGAGATGTTCAATGGGGAAAAAATAAGACCTCTCAATCTCTGCTTATAGGGAACTGAAAGGAAGGAAGTAAAAGGAAGTGGTATAATTTATATCTCATGAATAAGCAGTAGGTCAGGGAAGATAAATTAGGTGTGTGTATCTTCCTCATCTGTCCGTAAAAGAATGATGGTACTGCCAATAAACTTAAAAGGTCTCCTGTCTGGAAATACTTTATTGATACAAAAGGAAATTACCCCCTAAAACTGGGTGCTGCTGTCTTCTTCAGATCAAGAATTCACAGTTCCTTTTAATGGATCAGAAATTTGGATGAGCAGCAAGGATATCTGCTTTCTATTAGGCGAGTGATGAAAGATGAGAGATGGAAGTCTTTATGGTTTGGTGAATCAGCCAGATACTCAGTGCCTGAGCTTGGCTGGGAAGGATGCTTGAATAAATGCGTCCCCTGTGAGCAGGTTGTTTTGAACTGTCTGCTTGGAACCTTACCCGATGTGCTTGGAGCACCTGAGAGGGCCCCTGGGGCTGCCCTTGTTTTGGGGTGTAATGCATCTGTCCCATGTCCTTGAGGCTGGCAGTCTGGCTGCTCCTGCTGAATGGTGTTGGAGAACACAGAGGAGGAGATACGATCAGAAGTGAGGTCCACCTTCCTTGAAAATGTTGTTCCATGTTTTATTCAGATTATTACTTATCTTGTTAGCACAGCCTTGTGTGGCTCCACCTGAAATCAGAAGAGGGTTTTTGTAGAAAAATATTGAAATTTCAAAGTAGGACCCCCAGCAGATTATTTTACAGAAAGTCATTATGTATTTCTGTTTCTTTTGAGGAGCAGTTGAGCCTGTAACTTTGCAGTAAATGTTTCTTTGAAAACAATATGCCTTTGCACTAAACAAGTCCATGCTGCAGTTTATTCACAAAATTACTGTGATCTTGTAAGCCCCACAGGAAGAAAGGGTTGCAGATTTCACTGTTACAAAAACTTCTTCTAGAAGAGAAGGCAAAAAACCAAATGTAAATGTAGGTTAGATGAAACCATGTTGCAGTTAATTAGTGTGCCACTGCTGTGATGCAAACTAATTCAGTGTCCAGTTAAAAGGATAAGGGGTGATTTTTCCTGTGGAGATTCTTTGCAAATAGCTTGAGAGTAAAACTCATTTTAAAATGATGGTCAGTTAAAGTTGCTGTCACAAATTCCTTGAATTGGCTTTTAAGGAAATTGCTGTCACCTCCCCAAACCTTTGTTTTGCTCTTTACTTACATCAAGGCAATTTCTACACACTTGCTGACATGCCAGATATTTAATTGGACAAGATAGTATTGTGTGTTTCCCCCTCCCAGGTAGGGGGAGGAGCATTATGTCCCAGAACTCATCAACTGATTTAGCCATCTGGTATATCTAAGTAACACAGAACTTTCTAAAAAGTGTAGAGTACTTATGGATGTTCATTGCACATTTAGGGGCTTCCTTAAATTACAAATGTAGAGTATTAGTATTTCACCTGATGGCCACAGGATTACAGGTTGGGTTATTTTTACAGGGTTTTTTTCTCCTTGACCTCCCCAGCACCCCAGCCCCCAGTGGTAAGATACAGTCCTTTTTTGTTTCAAGACAAACATCGGTTTGCAGTTGAACTCAATGATCTTAAAGGTTTTTTTCAACCTAAATGATTCTAAGTACCTGTCTCTCAAAAGCACAGTGGTGCATTCCTAGGTAAAAGCTTATTTACAAAGTTTTCGATCGTTTGTTAGAACCCTTTCAAATATATCAGCAGCACTTCTTAATTGAACAGCTTTGGTGAGCATTACACTGGAAATGTCTGATTCACCAGTGGGGCGGGAAAGCAAGTGTACTGCTACTGATTTCTTTACACTGGTAATATTCTTTCTTCCTCAAACCGTTTGACCCCAACCATATGATCTACCATGATGTCTGAGCACAGGCCTAGTCCCAGTTTGTCAAGGAAAAAGCAAGCCAATATGAACTGCACATGCTGAAGACTGCAGCCTGCAAGAATTTAATGGAGGGACCTTCCACTTTTCAGAAATAGATGCCAACAAAATAGATATTTTTTATTTTTCCTTGTAAGTATAAACTCATTCTTAAAAGGCAATACCTATGTGCAGGTTTAACCTACTAGTTGTATTACATACTGAATAGAGAAACAGTTTCTAAGAGTATTTTGGTATGCCTTTAACTTAATTAGGTATGAAGAGCTATCACTTTTCAATAGCGTAATTACATACTTAAATACAATATATATACATAATTACTATGATTATTTAATTTACTTTTTATATATATGTGATATGCTATATATCATGCTCTAGATCTTCATTGTTGACATGGTTAAAATGTAACCTTTTTGCTGAGGCAGTTTCTTGTGATTAAACAAAAATATTGCCAAACTTGAATGAGTCTCACAAACACTGAAAGATTCAGCAGTAATTGATGTTTCAACAAACAAAAGCAGGCTAGAGGTTTTGGAAGGGAAGCAAATTCTCATGGCTTTAATTTGGACAAATCCCACAGCCAACTTTGAGATTACAGGAATGTGGTTTATGACCACATATGGTACAGAATGCAGGAAGGATGAGCCTGTACAGCAGTTCTGTCTTTCTCCACACACCGTTCCCTGTTCTCTCTCTCTCTTTCTGTCTCTCATAGGTGCTTTGGTAACAGGACGGCACGGATCATGAGTCTAAACAGCATTCCACACAATCATGGGACACAGGTGCACATTTTGCACTGGCTGATGATAACCTGGGGAATATTACAGTATCTAAAAAATTTTATGAATTCATTTTTAAAGGGCACGCATACATGCTTCAGGAGTGTTCTGGGAAAAGGCTCTAAGACCTCTAAGATTTAGGGCCAAGGTATAGAGCTCTTAATGCATTGATTACTTATGGTCCCCATAGAATTTTTCTCTTACTTCAGTGTTCACTAAGACTAAACTCATCAAAATAATCAGGAATTTCGCTTCCCCTGCTTTCAGGGAAGAGATATTTTATAGTATGCAAATGAAAGCAGCATGACCTGGCCCTTTGAAAATTGAAGTGCCCACAGCCGGAAAGGGACATAAGGTTGTGTCCCTGTGGAGTGTGGGCAGTTGTGCCCTATCCATGAATTTTTCTTTTGCCACTCTGATTGCCCTCTGACAAGGTACTCCCTCAGTACATGAGCAACGCTCAGTCCACCTTGTGGTGCCCCTGCCCCAGAGGGCTCGTGAGAAGAGAGCACAGAGGTGAGGCTTTTCTGCAGTGTTGATCACAGGTCACATCATGATGGGTTTGGCAGGGAGCTCTGCTCTCAGCACAGGGCTTTCTGAAGATGTGATAGAAAAGGGAGCCTTCTTCAATCACATTCCAGCCAAATTTGAGCTCTTCTCTTTCATTTCTCCCTCTCAGTGTAAGCAGAGACTTTCCTTACTCTATGAGGAGGGGGGTAAGTT
This sequence comes from Atrichornis clamosus, assembly GCA_013400975.1. Taxonomy (NCBI): domain Eukaryota; kingdom Metazoa; phylum Chordata; class Aves; order Passeriformes; family Menuridae; genus Atrichornis; species Atrichornis clamosus. Next base: position 9,621 of record WBMZ01014669.1, read on the forward strand.
GCTGCTGGGACTTAACACGCTCCAGCACGCAGCTTTATACATGGCAGCTATCCCAGAGCCAAGCAACTGAATGTACAGTAGTCTGCTGCTGGACTCAGGCTGGTCCCTGTAGGACAGAAATGTGCTTTCACAGAATGTAGGAACAGTACGTGTGATTTGTGCCAAAAGTGTGGAATGAGTATTGCAGCTGAAGAGGCAGGTATATTGCCTGGGTTACACATACAGCAAAACAGTCACGCAGTCTCTGGGGTTACTTGCATGCGCTCAGATGTATATTTCATTGGAGCTGATAGCAGTCCCATATATATATGGAGGAGGAGAAGAATACGGACTTTTCTGTTGGGACTCAGCCAGAGCCAACCAAAGGAAATGACCACTCTTGGTTTTGTCATTGTTTCTAGAGAGAGAGACACATTACACCTTTATCCATTTTGATGTCTGTATCTTTGTACTCTTGGGGGCTAAAGTTGTCCTTTGTTTGGTCTCAGCTTTATTGTCACAGCCAAAATCTCCAAAAGTTGATTGTAAATGTGTTTACAAATGAAATTTCATAGGATAAGTGCTAAAAGTGTGCCTCTGAAATAAAGCTGTAAAACTCTTTTAACTTCAGGCTGTGAAATTAGGAATACCCTGGGCTAGTAGAACCACTTGTAATTTTCTAGACTTACTAACTAGACCCCCACGTTTTTTGTTGCCAAATGCAATGAAAAATAACCTGTAGTTTGCCATGTTCATCTCATCAAATCCCGAGAGAGAACTTTTCCTGGGAAACATCTTACGATTCAGGTAGACACTTGATACTACTGACGGCAGTGTAGTTCCATGCTGAATTCCAAAAACTTTAGCAAAAGCATCTGCATGGAGGATAGTTCTCATGCTGCACATCTCACTAGGAGCCAGATGGATTGAAGTTCTGCATGTTGTGCTTTTCATATGAGAACCAATTACTGGTTTCATACATAAAGGCCTGTGGTTATTTCTTACACTAATTTAGTTGGGTTTTTTTCATTTAACTGTGGTTGAAGTTTGAGCCATAGCTTGCCAGTGTATGAAGTGATTTTAGAAGGAAGTGAAACATTTTTGCCTCAGTTTCCCTTAAGCTTAAAGCTTTGAATTGCAACTACAGAGCTTCTTGTTGTATACAAGATAGTCATTTAATGCACTTTATTTAAAAGAAGGCACAAATTATTTTCTTTATAAAATGTTACAATTGCACTATGCTGTAAGAATTGGTTACTAAATATAAACTGTACAGTTTTGTAGTCAACATTGTAAGTGTTTAGTCATAAATGATTGAAACAATTACATGTTTCAGTTAAATGTTAATTTTATATGTGGTATATGTAGCCATAAATAAATTTTCCTTTTTAAAAAAAGAATGGTTGGTTGTTTCATTTCTTTGAATTTCCCATTCTGTTTCAAATGACAATATAAATGAAAAACAATATCCTTTCTACAAATATGAGACTTAAGTATGATCCAGTGCAAAGAGATGATGGATAACACTGACTAAACCTTGGGGATTATATTCAGATGTGCAAACTTCAGTTGAACTTCTGTAGATCCCCTGCATCTGCTAACACTGCAGAAGGAAATACCAGGCACTATGGTTTTGTACAAAACTTCTGAAAGAAGAGCTAACAGGAATTCTTGAATGCAGAGTTGCAAGTGAAAGCCAGAGTGCCCTTCCAAGGCTCCTTTTCTTATTCAAGTTGATTTATCTCTACTGCACTGTCTTCTGACACACTGCCTTTTATTATCATTGTATATACTCAATTTTGGGGAACAAAATCCAGTATGGATGTATAAGAGGGCAGGCTAAGAGAAAATGGTGAACTGTCTCATTTTCCAAATTAAATTTTTTATAAAATGCATATCCTAATTCCTCTGAATAGCTTTCTTGAATACCCAACTTATTTTCCAGGCATATAGATTGATGGAATGAGTTACATCTCTGACCATAGGTTCTGACTATCGTGTACCAGAGCCTTTGAAATGTGGCTTCTGAAAGAAATGGGCCAGTGACTGGCAGATATATCCAAGTAAATGACCAAGAGTGAGGCTGATTCCTGTATTCTATGCAGGATTACAGTCCTGCAGCTCAGATGGATCCTGGAGGAGATCTTAGAGATGTTTACTTCTACCAGACACAGCTGCCCTCTCCACCTCTCATATCAGACATTCGGGCACCCCCTATTTTATCTAGAGAAGAAGAAATTGGTGTCATGGTGCAGAAGTAGAGACCCAGTTTGTTTCTCTGCGGTCAAACTATAGTCAAAGGGACTACAGCACAGTGGTGGTCAGGATGTTTTTGATAAATGTTTTTTGCTTACAATAAACATGAACTACACAATAAAGACCCCTAGGAACTTTCAGCCATCTACTCTACTAAACTGGAAAAGAAATAAAAATTAATTTGAAGAATACCGTTAGAGAGGGAGGGGAAATAAATGTTTCACCTAATGGAGAAGCCAGTATTGAAATCATCTGGCCCTGGCTTTTTGGGGATCAGTTAGGGCTTGATTGCTGGAGCCTAAAGTAGGATAATAAACTGAACTTGTTCTGACCATACAGTGTTTTACCTGCTTGTGCAGTCAGGAGGACCAGGAACGAGCCAGGAACAGCAGGGTTAAATGGTTCAAGCATCTTGGCATTGCTGTGTTTGTGCCCCTTCCACCTATCCCAGTGTCGGCATCAGCCTAACAGATGGAATTATCATTGAGAAAGCAAAACGGCTGACCAAAACAATAAATACAGTAATAAAAACCTGCCAAAATTTAATGCTAATCAGCCAGAATTGTGAAGGAATTCCTGTTAAAATGGTTGAAGTATTAATGATATTACAGAACTGGTAGATATCCTGGCTGCATTTTTGCTTAGTGCAGGTAACATCCTGCTTATGAAGCAATCCAGCAGTAGCAGAAGCTCAGGAAACAGCACTGTTTTTAAAACAGTGCTTTGAGTTAACTGGGGACCTTGGGCATTGGCAGTGCTTAGTCCAACCAGGAAAAACTAGTTTGTGCCTCCTGCCAGTTGTGTAGTGCTTTATGCACTATTGTTGGGTATCAGATACACCAGCTGACTCTGGAACTAAACAGAGGGAAACAGAATTATTAATAATAGGTATGGAGTAGAAAACCTCCGTGACCAATAATAAATGGCCAGTGTACTTACAAGAGTAAAACAGTTGAAAGCTGTCAGGACATGAAATAGTTTCTGTGCTACAGTAAGCAAAAGAACATTCATTTATATGAGGCTCCCAGGTGGAAGTTAAAAATTGTAGTTTCAGTGTTCTTCAGTTCAAGGATTCTTGACTGCATCCTTCCAGGTGTGCGTGCCTGTTCCTTGATTTGTTTAAGAGTCCATAAGTCACATCAGAGATGAGCTGCTGAGTTGCATGGACTTTTGGACATGGTGCAGCATATCTTACCTTCTTACTAAATTCTTATGAACCTTAGTTATAGCAGGATATCAAAGAGTGTCTACTACCTCACCACTGTATTACTGCATGATTCTTTGATGTCTATGCAAAGTGTGAGGTCTGTGCAGTTAATGGAAATTTTACATTAATTGCTGAAAATGTTATAGGAGGTATCATCATTCTGGCATGTATGACAAAGACAACTCCATTTGCAGATATTCAGACTTTAAAAAACCCCTCAATTTTAAAGTTATTTTGAAATAACCTATAATCATGTGGCTCTTAAGTATTTTTTTCTCTAAAATTGCTTTTAAAATTAGCAGCTCAAATTTATTTTTTTTTTTAGTTTTTTTATTGAAATGTCATCCTCATAACAAAAAAACTCCATGGGGTTGTTGCTACTTCCATTCCTCTAATGTGGATGTGAGCTTAGCAAACCCCACTGCTGTACAGAATGTTACATTACATGCAGATCAGCTCTTACCTGAGCTTGTGAATTTTATTGGGACTTTCTTCTTTCATATCTGCTAAAGCATTTCATCCCCATATTTTGTGCTAATTGTAAAGTTGGTGGCCTTTCAATGCAGGCATTCTTTATCTGACAACAAAAGATATTTTATTGTAACCAGGACACTGTCTTCCCACCAGTGGCCTAGCAGAGCTGCTTTTACCTTCATTTTTATCATGATGTATGGCATTTAAATGGTGCTTGACAGAAAGCCTATATAAACACATTTTCTAAGATACATTGAGTTTGCCATCATCATCATTTTTAGCTGTCAAGCTCAAAAACACACTCTCACAATTTCCAGAACAAGGATCAACGCACTCCACATCATTCAGCTTACAAGGGGAATAGAGAGGATATGGCAAACTAAAGTGGGAGAGAGCCCTTACAACTCCAGTTTCAGGTATTAGACAAGTCCAAGTCGGGGCAAAAGATTCCAGAATCTCAAACTAACCTCAGGATTTCCTTCACCCCCCTGGCTACTCCTACTCTTTCACCTTTGCAGAGAGGAGGCTGATGTTCAGAAAGCCTTCATGTTCCCCCCTTCTCTCACAGATGTGAAGCATGCAAGCAGATCAGATAGCCCCACTGCTTTCAGAGAGAAACAGGGGCCAGCTCCCACTCTGCCCCCTGGCCTGGAGGCTGGGGAGTGTTGGAGTGGAGGGGCTGATCCCTGCAGAGCCTGCAAACACTCCCTTGGCTCTGTTACTCTGCAGATATGGTTGAGTTCACTGCCTGGCACGGTAGCATATGCTACACTGAGCCAGGGCCACACAGCAGCAGCTCATCTCTCCCTGGATGATTTGGATCCTTCTGCAGCCTTATTTCTTGCTCAAATGGGCTCCAGGATTTATTGTCAATGCTGGATTCCAATCCCTTCACAGCTTCATGTGGGAACTAATAAAACAGATCTGTGTTTTGTTATTTAATTAAACAGCCGGTATTAGTGTCCCTAGAGCTCTCTGTGCTGAGGTTGGTTTTGATTTGGGTTTTTACCCTCTTTTAGGAAGATGTCACAGAAAAATGGTGTGGTTTCTTAATTTTGGTCCATTTCATTCATCATGCTTTTTCTGGGCAGTGTTTGCCTTTTATCCAACCACAGCTTGTGCACAGCCTTTACAGAAACACAGTCAGCCTTGCCAGTAGATGTGTCTGGTCTTAGATCTGCAAACCCCTGTGTCTGCAATCACAGGGTAGTTCAAGCTGGCTCAAATGCAGCAGCTGCATGTCAGCTGTGGAACCACGCTCACAAGCCGCCCTCTTCCCCAGGAGCAGCAGCAGCTCTCCTCAGATGGCAGCAGCGACCTGCCTTTGCACTCTGCAGAGCGTTTGCTAAAATCGGCTCTTTCTGCTGGCAGAAGGGGAGGAGGCCGAGAGAGTGTTCCTTGGGGTGCTGTTTGCTGCTGCTGTGGTCACCACATCCCTGGGCCCTGGGGAGAAGGGGGTGTGAGGGACAGACAGCAGCAGGCACTGGTCAAGGACGCTGATTTTCCTTCCCTTGTGATTTCAGGTTGCAAGCAGGTGCAGGAACAGACATTTACCTGCCCAGGATATGTTTGCTGCTCAGACATCCATGGTGCATCTTCCCTCTAGGATTCACCTGGCTAGCTGAGTATGTGTCATAAGCTGGACTTCCCTGTGGACGTGCAGCGAGGCTGTGCTGGTAGGAGTGTGTACACAGCAGACCCACAGCAGCTTGTTGGCTTCCAGTCCTATCAATCCAGTGTTTTTTCTTCACATTTATCCTTAATTTGTCTTAGCGGCGAACGTTACATTCTTCTTCCGAGATGAGATACAGCATTCATCAGAGCTTGGTAGTTTCCCCTATTCTCTTCAGTGTTTTTCTACTTCTGCTTGATTCTGTTAGAGGCTGTTTTAATGAGCAGTCATTGATCACACACGTCTGTCTCCAGAGATCTAAACAGCAGAATCTCCATAATTTCCGCTGCTTCACAAAATGATACAGTGCTTCATTAAAGTTAAAAACAGAACAAAATGCTGCTCTATGTCCCTTTCAATCATCTCACCTTCAGCAGTCATTTGCAAAAAGACTGTTCCTTTTTTCTCTGCTTAGAAGTCATTTTTTACACCATTTAAATGACAGCTTAATCATATGATAAAAGGACTTCCCCGAGCACAGGTCTTCCCCTTGTTTCAAAATATCAGTGGATTTCATATTTGACATCAGACACAGCTGCGTTGCAGCCATAGGTAAAGTTTCCCCTGTGAATAGCTTGCATGATATTATATCACTGTAGAGAGCTCTTCCTTTTGGAATGCTGTTCTGAGACAAAAGTTAGCAGGGCTCCAGCCCCCACAGTGGAAATCAGCAGCAAAAATTCTGAGCAGCAGCAAAGTACCTATAAAGATGTCAGGATACATGGAAAGGTGGGGCCATATATAGAATAATTCAAACCATTTATGATAAAGTAGCAATATTGTTTTGAAAGGTAAAGAAGCCTTGGCAAACACATGTAAAGTGCTTCACAGCAGATGGCAACGTGAGCACAGGGAGGCCACATCAAGCATGTGGCAAACACAAATATCTGCTGCTCTTCCTTCTTGCTTCCCTATGTGTTTGCTGTGAGAATGTGGCAGATAAGACTAGTGCTCACTGTCACTGTGCATTTGTGGGATTAATGTCTAAAAGAAATTATTACAGTGAATTTAACATTTACTTAAAAGTTTTGATCCATTTCCACTCCTGAAAAACACTAGGTTCCATCACATCACCTGCACGTCTCCCTGTCAGTAGCTTATGTCACGTGGAAGAGTGCACCACCACATAGCAGCTGTAAAGCTTAACATAATATTGCCTTGTTGTCAGGCTTCCTGTGTAAAACAGGCTGCCATCAGCCTTCTGCTGATGCAGAAGCAAATAGCAGTGTAAAAAAGAGATGGCAGTTTGAAAGGCTTCCACTAATAGGGCAGGGGAAAGACACGGATACTTCACAGACCCAGTAAAGCTTTGGGCACTGTGCACCGTGTCCCCTTGCACACTGCAGACATGTTTCCAGTCGGAACCAGTGAAAATCCAAGGGGAGAGGCAGCAACAGGGAGTTTCTGGTCACTGCACCAGGTTAACAGCTATGAGACCTAAGGTTTATTTGGCCCATTAAAAGTTACTGAAAGCCTCACTTCCAATACGATTTTACCAGATGCTTTTCTTTCCTGGTGAAGCTGGAGCCCAAGAGGTATTTTGGTACCAGCATCCATTGGTTCAACTGCAGCAGAGGTACAATTTCCTGCAGAAAGGTCACAGGCCATTTGCAGCTTTCCGAGTCAAAACCGACCCTAAAAACTCCATCTAAAAACCACCTGGCAGCAGTTGTCAAGCGCTGTAATTGCCCCTGTGTTGTAGCAGCTGCCTGTTAGAACCAGAACTAGAAACAAAATCCTGCCCAGGAGAGATTACAGGTTTGTTGCTGATGGTAAAACCAGAGGAGATGTGTAAGTGGAAGAGCAGGATGTTGCTTTTGAGTGCACAACATCACGGTGTCCTAGAAATAAATGGGGTAATGAGCTGGTGCCTATATTATGCGAGAGCTCATCTTCTCTACAGTGAACATTGTAAAAGAATTCAGGAAGCAATGCAGAAACCTCTTCATAGCTCTGCTTTCCTCTGGCTTGCCATCAGGAGAAGCAGAGGTCTGGCTGGATAGCTGGTGAGGTATGGAAATGGTATTTGAGCTCACTGTGAGACAAAAGAAGCTTGGAAGCCAGCAGGGCAGCTGTGAGGGACCCAGCTTGGACCAGCCTGGAGGAAAGGATTTTAATCTTGATGCCTGGGCTTTGATATAAAATAAAATTTAGCTGATGAGATAACTAGAGAGGAACTAATGGGAAGTTCTGACATTTATATAAAACATACAGACATCTGTGCTTTAACCTGCAAAAGCTTTAAAATACCCAAACAGTCATTAAGATAACAGGGATCAGACTGCTCAACAAATGGACATCACCTTGTGCTGCATCGGGATGTTAAGGGGCTTGTTTTATAAACACACACCCGTGCAGGTAAGTCAGAAGTTGCACAACAGTCTGTGAGGAGACACTGGGAGAGCTGGACTCACCAGCGTGGAGAAGAGTTCACAAGGACCCAAAAATGCTCGTGGGGATGTTATCAAGACGAGAGATCCAGGATCTTCATGGTGGCGCATGCTGAGAGACTGCAGGCCTAAGTGAAACAACTGAGGTTGAGACTGGATATAAGGAGAAACTATTTTCCCAGTAGGACAGCCAGGCAGTGGCACAGATTAGCCAGAGAGGTTGTACATTCTCTCTGGGAGGTTTTCAAGACTCCACTGGATAAAACCCTGAGCAACCTGGTCTGACCCTGCTTTGAGACAGAGGTTGGACTAGAGACCTCCTGAGGCCCCTTCTGAGCTGAATTATCCTGTGGTCCTCATGGAGAATGAGACACACCTGTGGGTGTCCAAAGTATGATCTGGAAGGCTTAGACCTTAGCAGAGCTTTATCATAGAGGATCATCCAGTCCCAACCCACCCTGCCAGAGGCAGGGACATCTCCAACTAGACCAGATTGCTCAAGGTCTTATCCAACGTGGCCTTGAACACTGCCAAGGTTGAGGCATCTACAGCCTACCTGGGCAACCTGTTCCAGTATCTCACCACCCTCACAGTGAAAAATTTCTCCCTAATATCTAACCTAAATTTCCCCTCTTTCAGTTTGTACCCATTACTCCTTGTCCTGTCATTAGTTCATAACAAGGAGGTAGAGATCAAGCATTGGAACACACTCCCTAGGAAGTGGGGGATCCCCATCTCCTGACATCTAGATCTGCTGCTGGGATGGCTTGAGCCAAGCACAAACTACTGGATTTAGTAGAAGAACAAATGACTGACAAATTAAAAGAGCCTATAAAATAATGGTGGTCTGGCGCAAAGGTTTAGTGGATAATTCCGGTGTTAAACTATAGGAATCAATGACCCTGGTAACAGCACAGGCATGGGCAGGGTTTCCACAGGCTACATATTGGATCCTCCTATTCATAACACTGGGTGCTCCCAGAAGGTAACACATTTTAAAATTTCAGGCATTACAAAAAGATCGACCTTGGGGCATGAGCTTTGGAAACAAAATTAATTAAAATACACTAAGGACTTCATTGGCCCACAATGTGTTTATGTCATATCAGAGGCAGAAACAGTACTTAAAAAGTTAACACTTGTATGTCAGGCTACTCGACAGATAAACCAGAACAGCAGAAATCAGTTACAGCATGAGGCAGTATTAGCATTTGGATTCTGAGTAGGAAAGATTTTCCAATACCATTAAAAGCATATTCTTTGTCAAACCAAACAGCTCACAGTCACACAGCTCCAGCCCAAGTTGTGGGCATATTTCAAGTCTGCAGGACCATATCATCTGAAAGAGTTAAAGCAGGACCTTTTGTCTGCAGGGTACCAGGAATAACACACCCTGGTTCTCACCTTCAAATCAGAGATAACCTATGCTTAATGCAAATAAGGAAATAGAACTATCAATCACAATCATGAGTTCAACATGATTTATTTCTCTACTTGAAATAATTTGAGGGTATCAGTCTAGTTGGTGGTGACTGATCCATTCTTCCTGTGACGTTTGACTCTCTTATTCACAGGCTGGAAAAGAACCAAGAGCACAAAAGTAACTTGAAGGTGTCCTGTCCTCTCTTGGCCTGAGGTACAAGGAAAAGCTTGCACAATTTCTGGATGGAGTGAGCCTTCCAGTCAGAAGGTAGCCAGAACTACCAATGCTGAAGTCACGAGGGGGAAAAAGGGGAGGAAAAAAATCCTGCTACTGCCAGCATTACTAATCAAGTACTAATGGTTATGACATGAACATTTTCTATGGCAGCTGGTGCTTTGCTAAACTAATATATATTCCTTAATACTATTTTCTGTATTATTATGTCTGGTGTTATCTTTCTAAATATAATACAGTTTTGCTGCTATAATAGAATACTACACATCCACAGTTTATAGAAATTCCTGTCCCCTCTCCGTCTTTCCAATGGATCAAACCGTCTGAGTAAGTGAAGTAACAGCTCGTTTGTCAGTGTCCCAGCTGCTTGTATAAACCCCTTCTTAGGAATCCTGTTCCTACTGGTTTTAGGCTTTTGTCCTGTTGAAAAGTTTCATTGAAAGTCTTGAATCTGCAACAAGAACTTGGTGCTGTCTTAAACTGCACGAATATTTAAAGAACCGTCACACTCAAAAATACCTGATGGAAGTCTCCGTATCAGCTGCCTGGACTGATTACAACGGGCCCACCACCATCCTGGCCTGCCAAAACCTGCTCACCTGGCAGCTTTCATCTCCATCAGCTAGTGAGAGCAACATGTCCCTAGTTCATTTGCAGCTGGTCACTGCAAACCCCGAGTACTAACTCCTGAGTGACATGTGAGCCTGCCCTGAAACACAACAAAAGCTGCCCTACAAACCCTCAGCAACTCGGCCTTGGAGGGGTGTGAGGCTGCCAGTGAGGGTCACTGCTTAGCCTGGGGATGAGGGAGGATGGGGAAAGGCTTGTCTTTGGGAGAATGTGGGTTATAAACTGTGCCAGGTTTCACTTTAAAAGAAAAATATTATTTCCTAATTTTTCATGTAGGAAAAAAACCCCAAATCACCCAAAACAGGGTATAAAAAATGTCCCTCCCTGCTACTGAAGCACCCTGACCTGGGTTACTCTACTGGTCACCAAAAGCCACCAAAATTCTTTGGTTTGGGTAGGAGGAAAGTTCCTGGAAAGATGTAGAAAGTGAGACTTGGGAGACGTGCTCACATCACTCCCCGAGTACCTGTGGAAATGAAGGTGTGTGTGAAGAATCCCTTCCACTTGGAGTGTATTCCACAATGGAGACTAACAACAGAGAAAACATGACGATCCAGATGTACCAAAAATAATAGTATCACACACACACATTTACACCCATCCATAAGGTAAAGCCTATCCGTCAGCACTCTGCTTCCTGATGGGAGAAGGAGCAGCTGAGGAGAGTTCCTGGGGAAACTTGCTTGGCATTGGTGTTTTCCGGAGTGGGGTCTGAGCAATAAAATGAAGTAGAGCTCGCACAGCCCAGCAGAGCTGTGCAGGGTACCTGCAACCCACCTCCGGTACAGCACGAAATCTTGCATGAGCCCTGCCAAGAAGCTGATCTGAGGGTGCACCCGAGCACTTTCTCACTTGAAAGACAAAGAAACTGAAATAAATTGAAAGAAGTTTTGTCTTTATGAGTGCAACTCCCAGGACATCGGGGCTTTTCCTCAGCTCTCAATAGCCAATAAAAAGGAATTACAAAAAATGCATTACTAAAATTATCTTGAGCGCATGCATATTCCTGCAAGGATTAGGAAAAGATTAAAACCAGAGCAGCTAGTACTAGTGCTGTCTCATCCAAAAGATTTGCCTACCAATGAGAGACTGCTTGTGTAACACTCTCTCGAGGAGGAGCCAAGCACCAGGAGCTGAAGGACCCCGAAACTGCTGCAAGGCAGCCCTGGCGTGAGCAGCAGGGCAGAGCTGCCCAGGGGGACTCCCTTTTTGTCCTGGTTTTCTTTTCTTTCCCGATTGTGGCAGGTATCCTTGTCTCCCTTTCTACTTCCTCTCTGCCTCCTGCCAAAGTAGTTCAGGAATTAGCAGGGGATGCTCCTTGGCCTCCTTGTCATTACATTTAATTAGAAGACACCCTCATTTGCTTTGCTTTTGCTCTCCTACCTGGCAGAGTAATTTCCATTTCACAGGCCGTTCTTGGGTCTTACTGATCTTCTTCTGCCTGAAGTGGGCAGCACAGGGGGTCACACTGAGTGGCCTGGCAGCAGCAGCTGTGGCACAGCCAGAGTCGACAGCTGAAAGAACACCTGGAAGGTCTGCAGGATAGTTAAAAATTAATGAAAAAGGAAGAGTGCTGAACATGCAGCACACCTGGGCTGTCAAAGGTCAGTGCAGGCACAGAGAGCATCACAACTAGGTGGCACACTGAGAACAAACTAAAGCCCTAAACCCCTCTCCAACGTAGAGCGATAAGGAATTCACAGCTGTTGTATCCTCTACCCCTTTGCGTGTGCCTGAAATATCTTGCCAACAAACACCGTTCTGGAATTCCCACCTCCCCTTTGAATGGCACTGCAGTGAGGCAGCAGTTCAGTCTCCACGTTCCATTGTCTGTGCCAGTGGTGCTGCCCAGAACAGTAACTCAGACCAGATCCAGTGCTGCATCACTTTTTTGGCTTTGTTGTGTATTTGCATCAGCAGTATCATAACAAATCATCTGCTTTCAGAAACCAGACAGCTTTGCAACACCGTGCCCCACACCGTAAGTTAGTAATACAGAAACTGACCCAGGTGTTCAGATGAAGACAATCACAAACACTTCCATAATGTATGAAATAAATCAGATCTTTCAGGAACAGTCACTTTCTCAGTGGACGCTAAGAGCTCTTCAGACCTTTGCTGTAGCAGTACAGATTACATTGCACCATTTCAGATTGCTCTTGACTTTACTTTTGTCCATGCCTCTCCTTAAGCCACGCTTCCATGGCTGGAACGTTCACCCTTCAGTACTTACAAGTGAAATTTGCAATTTTTTATGCATATAAGCTTTTCTTCAGGCCCACTCTTAAACTGACCTGGAATTATTAAAAATACTAGTGGGCCAGGAAATAATACCTGTATTGCTGTGGACGTGTCAAATACTCCCTTTGTGGCAGGCGTGTGCATGTGCTCCCCAGGAGCCCGGCCCAGGGGCAGCCTCTCCTCAGAGGGGGCAGATCTTCTCTAGACATGAGAGAAAATGCAGCAAAGCAAGCACACATCGAATCCTAAAAGAGACTCATTGCTGAGGAGGCAGTCTAGGAATGGAATGATGAAAAGAAGCCTGTGTGCTCTATTTCTTGCCACCTGTTCACATGAGGCTCTTTTAGTCTAGCTGGCTTACAGAAACCGCAGTTGTACAGCAGAGCTGAAATGCAAACACAAATTAAAACGCCAGCCCTGGAATTTGTTTTGGCTAGAGATCTACAGAGATAGCAAGATACGATAATTGTACAGTTCACAAACTCTAGGCATTTCAACAGAATTATCTGTAAGCAAAGTTAATCACCTTGAAAGAAATAATTCAGAATCTGCTCTCATTCCTAGAAAACATCAATATGTTTAATGGAATTTGAGTACCTAAAGCTTTCTTCCATATTTTATTTGCCTAGATAGGGCACAACCAAAGAAATCAAATGAATTCCTCATGGCAGCATGGGAAATAAGGAATGCATAGTAGATATAGGCTTTAAGTGCTGCAGTAGAGATGCAGTTTTACAGAAAAAATACAGTCTGTCTGTACATGGTTTTGCTGTACACACAAATGCAGCTGCATTACAGAAGGTTATTAATCAAACTGGCTCAGCACTTTAATTTCTATTCCCCGAGAAATTCTGTGAAAACCTTAGTCTAAAGAAGTCACAGTTTTGAGTAATTTACTTGGAAGCCATTACATGTTCTCTGAAAAAGGTAATTTTTCAAGCTATTAAAACAGCCCATCTGAAAAGCCACTAATTCTCCTCCCACTCCCATAATTTTGTCATCCTCCTGCTCCTACTTCAGTCCTCTTGCACCTGCTGGTTCTTGCACCTTTGTAAGCACAGCAGATTTAAGACAGACCTAACTTGGTTGTGCAAAGCTGATTAAAACCAGAGGAGAAGAGGTGATGCAAAGAATCTGAATAAAGTTAATCTTGGATTAGTGGCTGTATTCATCATACAGAAGAAGAGAGAGCATTTGGGGGGATGAGGAGGGTGGAAGTGAAATAGCACCACAATTTGGAGAGGCTACAGAGAAACATCCAGGGAGTGTCAATACTCTGGCACATCATGTTCACTGTCTTCTGCTACCGTGAATCACCATAAACTGCACAGCAGAAGATCTTATGTACAAACCATGGGCATTCCATCCATTTTAATTGTATTTCCTGCTGTGACATGCCTTTGGAAAGAGACTTTATTCTGACTGAAATGTTTTCTTTCATTGTCACTTTTCCCATCTATTCAGAATCAAAGCAAATTGTAGAAAAATAGAGCCTTCAGAAGGGCTGAAGCAGATCGTTACACAGCTCCAGTTAGCTCAAAGGAAAGAACAAAAGAAATCAAGTGGCGGCAGTGCCTTTCCGAGACACAGCACAGATGGATGCTGTGCTTCCACTACGGGCAGATGCAGACCAGTAGCAAGCTGGACTGGGAATCACAGCATACCCTGTAGGAAAGCACTGGCAACAGGTTCTTTGCAGACGTGGCTGGGTTTAATCTGAATCCACTCTCTGACTGGTATCAGTAACTGAGTGCAGTTTTGGTCCATGGCAAATTGCTCTGCTCATGGGTGGGCTTTGAAACAGGAAAATCTAAGGCTCCTGTTCAAATAATGCAGCTGCCCACCAGCTATCCCTCAAATGCAGGTTAGACTGCAGGGACTGCCTTTCCTTTCTGTGTTTATACACCACTGGCACTGCAAGCTCCTGGCCATAACCTCAAACACTAATAAAATGACGTCACCTACAACGCATTTCTCATTCTGAAAGAACAAAAACCCCATCTGGAAACTGCAGATATATCAAGTTTATTAAGAAAGGATAAAATGATCCTTTTTATGCTATTAATGCTATTGATTTGTAATCTCTTGATGCAGTTTAGAGATTATGGAATTTCAGACTTAATATTCTACCCAGAGGATGATATAAAAGCCATTATTGATTTCCACTCCCTATAAGCAGGCTTCATCTCTATGTAAATTAAAGATGGTCTAATACATTTCACAATATAGATTAGTTGTCATTCAAGCGTTGATCTGTTCTCATACCAACAGGCTGACTTATGGCAAGTTCCAGGCAATAACATCCCTAATGAAATCTGGTTAGGCCTTTGCCAATTAACACTCCCATCTACAGATACATCGTCAAGCACTGCAAGGAAAATTTGGGATGTGTTTCATGTGAGAGAAGGAGTGGTTCACACAGCAGTGCTGCAAAAAGCATCACTCACCATCAATGTCCCAGGGGAATAATTACCCCCTTTCTCTTCACCTGAGGAGGACAGGGGAAGAAAGCAATCTTCCACCTACCAACTATTCAAATCCTTCAAATATCTGGAGCAGTCCCAGAATGGAGAAAGTAAAGCAGCAGCCTAAACATGCTAAGGTCTTGCACACAGCTCCCCAGCCAGCCTCTCCCTGACATACTCCTGGGGAGCAGGGAACCCAGGCACTGCCAGCAGCTCTCCCTGTACTGCAGCGAGGTGTTTCTGTGTGCTCTTCCCTTAGTGACCAGAAAGTGTTTGCTTTCCCCTCTTCAGAGCGATGAAGACAGTGGTGGGACCCACATCTCAGCCCTTGCACTTTGGGAAAGGAAAGCTTAACACCATCATGAAGGTTCTTGTCACACACACTGGGGGGAAGAAAAAAAACCAAACCCAAAAAAACCTTACTGGAGGCATCAGGAGCAGCTTGGTCTGAGCCTGCTGTGAGCAGGACATTGGACCAGAGAACTCCTGGGGCCCCCTCGTGCCTGAATTACCCTCCTGTTCCTGTGAAAGAGCAGAGGAAAGGCCTTCTACTAGGACTCACTCCCGCCACACACAGGAGCACTGAAGTCTAAGGAAACAGCATTAGCTCTTGTTGCTTAACATACTTCCCTTTCTCACTAGGGGATGGGTTTCAAATCCCCTTCCAAACCTGTGCTTGCACACAAAAGAATGTGGGAAAACTTAGGTCTGCAAAAACCCCACTCTGACCCTCCAGTCCTTTTCTACAAGGCAGCCACAAAACTGTCATCTCCTAGAAAAACAGCTTATCAAAACCAACAAGGCCCTCAGATTATTTATTAGGCTGCTCATGGGCATTAGAAATCCTTGCTGCATGGTGAAATTCAAAGCACATCACCCAAGCAAAGCTGGAGAAGAACAATCAAGGTTTTCTTGTTTCATACCAGGTTCAGCTACAGCCATTGGAAGTATGGTGATGGAACTTGCTGTGGAATTTCTTTAGTGATTTTTATTACCATGTCACTCAGAAGCTGAACAGCACATCCATTACTAGCCATGCATCATCTTCCCTGTAAAAAGAGAGACTCACACGATTTTTAACTCAAGCATTGCATTTGCAGCAACACAGTTGTTAAGCATTGATGTGCAGCATCCATAGGGCTCAGGCAACACTGAAGGCAATGGGCACAAAGTCACACACAAGAAGTTGCCTCTGAACATCAGGAAATGCTCTTTTGTTGTGACCCTGACTGGGCACTGGCACAGGTTGCCCAGAGAGGCTGTGGAGTCTCACTCCTCAAGAGATATTCAAAAGACATCTGTACATGGTCCAGGGCAAACATCTCTAGGTCATCCTGCTTGAGCTGGGGGGCTGGATCAGATGACTCCAGAGATTCCTTCTCACCTCCAGCCCCCTGTGATTCTGCGAATGAAAAGTTTAAAACATCCAACATTAAACTGCTGCAATTCACATCCCTCTCCCAACTTCCTTGGAAGCCTCGTCTTCATTTGTGTGAAGTCACATCACCTCACAACCAGGGCAGGCTCAGGGGACTTGTGAGGACATTTACAGGCAGGAGCTCAGCCAAGGTGCAGTAACTTCCTCAGCTGTCATACCTTGTCACTCCAGTGCTTTTAGCTTCATGACACTTTTACATTTCAGAGCACTTTGTTCCGAGTTTGTCAAGGACCCTGAGACTCTGAGCCTCCGGCAGTCAGCACAGTTGCACATGCACTGAGATTTTGCTGTACATCCACTTTTGTCACACTACCACTCAATTACTGAGAGAGGAACATCTCTCTTTCCGTAACTCGAACTTCTTCATCTCTTCTCTGTCCTCATACAGCTAAATTTTAAATAGAACAAGCTCTTATGATTGCTCCATTTGTCCACTGGAGGTCAGTCTCTTGCTACAGAAAGACTGTCCCTCTCTATCTGGTGTGTTTGCAGGGGACAGAAATCTTAGAGCAGCACCTCGTTTTCCTGTCACAGGATTTTAAAGCTTTGGGTACAAGATGAGGACAGAAGCCTAGTGCAGGTCCATCACGACCAATGGAAACCTGCTCCTGGCATGCCCTTCCCAATCAAAGTGACACAAAGAATTGCAAGAAGCTCAAATGTAGTGTTTTCCCAGGTATTAAGCAGGGTCGATCCAAAATCTCTAAATGCCCTCCTGCAGCTCTGCTGCCACCACTGCAGCATTGCAGGAGCCACGTGCCAGGGTCCTCTCCTGGGTAAAAAAGCCTCTTGTTGGGCAGGGAATTCCTAACTGATGAATGAGCATCTTGAAACATTTTCATGCTTTCTGCATTATCTGGCTTTGTATCGAAATCAAATACTAAAGTGTGATTACCAGCCAATAGATTTTTACTATCCAGTTAATCCTCCTTGGCTCGTTTGCAAGGATGAGCTGCAGAGAAGGCGGCTGTTTCGGCTGCTGCTCAGGCTGCGTAGGAGAGGTGCTGCACCACGCTGCTTCCAGAAACACCCGCTCGTTAGCAGGGCTTCCTCAGCTACTGCCAACACTCTGCCAGGCATTCGGCTCAAAGACACGGTGTTTGCCTCTCCCAAGCTGAGTGATGTTGCAGGATGACAACAGCAGCGGCCAGGAGTGAGCCAGTGTGGCAAGGCAGGGTGAACAGCCTCGAGAACGGGGCTGCTTGGCAGTCACACGGAGCACAGACACTGCTCGGGCACTGCAGTCCATCGCTGCTGCACTTTGGATGGGTGGCACTTTGGAAGCAAATCAGCTCACTCCGTCTCGCCATGCTGTAATTCCCATCACGGAGCAGCACACGTACTCGGTTGTTGTCAGATGAAGGCAGGCACAAGACCTGCCCTCACAGGTGCAGCGGGCACCTAGTTGGCAAGAAGTGGCACTCCTGAAGCCCAGCACCCACTGTGCCCTGTTCTCCAGACCGGCTGCCTTTGAGGGCCGCTCCCGAGGCACACGGGCACGGCCTGGCCGGCCAGCTGACCTCAGGGCTGTCCACGCTGCACTTTCACAGGCATAAGACTGATGACATGAGACAGTCCCCATGCCACGTAGCTCAAGACCTGGAACTTTCAAGTTCTACTTTATTTGCTTTAACTTCTGTGCTAAGAAACTAATGGTACCTCCTGTATCTTCAGTTTTATCCTACCAAGACCACTGCTGTTTTCAGAGGAAAATTTTGCTCTTTTCGTCCCACTACATCTTCATTTCATTCCATATATACTTCCTGAGGCAACCAATTTTTCTACATCCTTTCTACAGCACTGATATCCCTGTTAGCAGTCAAACAGTTGGGTGAGAATAAATGGTTGCTGCCCAAAGCCAGAGAAACGCAATACCTGCAGCAGGCTGGTAATTGCAGCAATTGTGCAAAGCTCACATCGGGAAGCCTTAAAATAGAGCTGCACTTTAGAAGTGTGCTTTACACATATATTCCTTATATATCCTACCACCCCGAGTATTTTATGTTTTACTTTCTGAGCAGAACACATTACCAGATCACTAGGCTCTTTTAGTAATTCTTGTATTCATGAATTTTAAAAAAGACCTATTTACTATTTAAAATGTCGGCTTAAGTCTCTTTATCCTAATCAGGTATCGAGGCCAGCAGTGCCACCAGTGCCGTTTGTACCCTCGTGTCTCATCTGATCAGTGAAGGAAATAAAAGCTGAAGCGGGCAGATGGCTGAATCCAGGAGAAAGGTCATTGCATACTGCAGCTGATAAGGTGAAGAGAATAAAATAGGGAAGGTGATCTTCAGGGAAAAGGTTAAGACTTAGTCTCACTATTTGGAGGTTTCTGTATAGAGATAAAACAAATACAAAGAGAAGCTTAATCAATTTCACCAAAACATTTTCTCCTATTGTTAAGGACAGAAAAAGTCCTGGCCTTTCTCTTCTTCTCCATTTCTGTCCAAAATATCTTTATTTTCCTACCTCACTTTTAAGAGACAGAATGCCACAGATGTGTGTTGCTCTTCTCCCCCTGTAAGTGAGGCATCCATGCTTAAATGCTTTTACTCTGCTAACACAGTGAATAAGCAGCAATGTTATAGACAACTCCCACATCTCCTATCTCAAATAATTCTACTGTTGGCAGCTGCCTCACCATTTGGTGTATTTTAACTAGGTTTGAAAATCCCTAAAGTAAGGATTTATTCTCTCTTTCTGCAAAGTACGAAGTAAATCTATCAAGTCACATAAATAATTCACATAAATTCTAGAAACACAGCAAAGAATATAGGACAGGAGAGGTACCACAGGAGAGGGATGGAGCATCCTTTACTTAAAAGCATGTGGTAGACCTAAGTTCAGTTTTCTAGGCAAACCGTGTCAACTTAGAAAATAAAGATGGCTCTTAAAAATTTTAAAAAGCATGGGTTGTCTTGATAGTCACTGGCAGTTTTGAAGACAGTACAGAGGATGATAAAAAACGGGAAACTTTTTTCAGGTAAGCACTTGTCTGATGGCAGTCGGTTGGGTACAAGGCAGCAATCTTGCCTATCATTCTTACATTTGTGAGATGTCACAGTGGAGCTTTGCACCATGTATGGCAAATCAGTGACTGGGACTGGGAGATGCAATGAGCCAGAGGACCCATGTATGTTAAAGTAAACCCCAAATGCCCCAAGGAACTGCAAACGCTTGTAACTAATCAAGATCACACTGCAACACAGCACTGCACACATTATACACCTTTACAATCTTGCCATAGATTAAATATTCTGATGAACCTATACAGAAGTTCTTTACAGCAATACAGAAATTTCACCAACTGCTGTAAGCAAGAATTCTAAACCTTTGTTAGAGCAAAATGTGCCAAGAATAGAAAATTGTGTAAAAATAAATTTATGAGGAAATTTTTACAGCCAGCCTTGAAAGTGTTACTTGGTTGTCATTCCGAAAATACAAAACAACAAAAATCCTTCTTCCTCAAAGATAGAAAAAATGTCTGTAATATAACAGCAAGCAGAAGCAGTTTAGCCAACCATGTGAAGGCATCTTAAGAAAGAGTTTTAGGAAGCATACTGAATTTGGAAGGAAACACAAACAGAACAGAAAAAACAACCTGAAGAGCTGAAAACACCCCAAAACCAGACGAGAGAAAACAAATACAAACCTGAGTGTCCCAAGCAAGGTTAAGATGAGGCCTCACACGGCTGAAATACGCAGCAACTTCAGGAAAAGTCCCACTTCATCACTAAGCTAAGCCTATGATAAGCAATCCTACCACCATCATCGTCCTCCATGGAGAAGAAAAGTCCTGTACCCAGAAGCAGCATCCCTTTTAACACCCACTGCTACCAGCAGCCACAGAACAAGAATCTATCCAAGGGAAAGCAAGCATGGCCAACCAACAAAACCATAGGTCCTACTGAAGCAGGGAATTTCCTTGGCTGGTAATGTGCAAACCATGTATTGAAAACCAGGAGGATGAGACTCATGACAGGGGAAGGCAGAGGGACAGGCTGCGGGTGAAAGCCAACACTGGGCTTTGGAGTTCAGGAGAGCAAGGGCACTGCCACAGTGGCTGGTGATGGCATCCAGCTTGCAAAGGGTGGCAAGCAGAGGGCACAGAACATTCAGCAAGTCAGAAAGACAAGGGATTAGAAAGTTCAACTCACTAGAGAAATAAAACTTTAACAGCAGGATGACTCAGGAAACTGACTAAAAAATTCATCAGCACTGGCAGGTACCGAGACTGCCTGATTTCCCAGAACAGAGAAAACTGAGGAGTTCTGGCATTCCCTTTGGTGTAGTAGGCAGGACTTCTGCTCAGAGCTGCTGCCACAGACAGAGCAGACAGGCTGCCCAGTATTAACTGGCATTAGGGTAACTCGGGCACATTCCCAGGCCTCCCTTCCCTCCTCCACCCTACACTTCACTGGCAACACAAGTGACTGCTGAACAGAGCAGTTTTCACGTGGTACCACAGCACAGAGCGACTGAAAATGCCGAGTGACTCAGAAAGGCAACACATTTAAGACAAGCTGCTGAGACATCTCCAAAGAGTTGCCCTCAGCTCAAATCTCCGAATCACTCTGCACATAACCCCTTGCCAAGAGAAAAGCACAGTACTCCACCCCGCTCTGGCTAATCAGATAAGGAGTTCTCTATTTAATCTGCAGCAGCAAGAATTAATCTCAAAGAGACTACTATATTTAGCTAAGAATCTTAGGGAAGACTTGTCTTCTTATGTAGCCGAAAAGCCCAGCCCAGACCTGAGACTGCTTTCCACTTGTAGGAGTGCACGTCTGTGTCACCCACAGATGAGAACACATTCCTCCAGAGAAACCTACAGATACCTGACAACACATGAAAAGACATTCTTTGCCTGTTAAGAGAGAAAACAAAATATGCAATTCCTTCTGTTCTATGCCTAAAGTACTTTTCTTTCCCACTATTCTTGTTCTCTTCATCTCATTAATGAAAGATGATGGTCAACTGGGAACCCACAGTCCTTCTGGAGTACCCACACTTCCATAAAAGCCCAAGGAAACTGGGAGGGGTGTCCAGTGACAAGCTCATCTCTCGTGACTATTTTGTGGCAGACACCAGGGCCTGGGTGATTCTAGCAGGGATCATAATTCATTTTCATTCCTCATGTATCACTGACAAAGCTGAAGTACCTGAGTGCAGATCTGCCTCAATATGCTGAAAATCCCTGGACTTCTGTGCATGTTTATGTATGTACATAGTCATTCTTAAAATTCAAGCCCTCACAGGGCACGCACCTGTCCCCAAAGCAGACTACAGGAAGCTGAATTTCTGTTTATTTGGCTTTTCAGAAGCAAAAATGTCACCTTAAAAAAAAAAATCACTGTAAAAAACCATCTCTGGATAAGCTGTTCTAATATTTATTTTATTCCTTGGCTATGAATTAATACCTCAGCTCAAAACTTAATTTGTGCAACTTCAGCTTCCAGCCATAACATTCTAATGAAGTCTTCATTATTGAGGTTTATACTCCGTTCAGTTTACAGTGGTATTTTAAAGATTTTTAGAAATTACATCTTTGCTGTATCCTTGGGTATGTTGTTTCAAGGGGAAAAGAACACCTCTTCATTATTAAAACAGTGCCCAGCACATGAGAGAGAACATATCTGAAAAATACATAAAGAACCTATTTCCCAAGGAGTCATTTCCTTCCTCACAACTCCATCCACATACTGCAAATGAGCTCAATTTGGAGCTTGTTCTCAACATCATGCATCCTCTTACAATAAAGGTGTTTTTCTTCTCCATTCATCTTGGTAAAGAGAAATCTCAAATACTTAAAAATTCAGTTTAGTTCCATGAAAACTCTTTAAAATTCAAAAGACAACCACAAAAGCTGTAGAAGCAGAATGCTGAGTGTCCATCAGTCCTAACTCCAACTGAGCCCCAACAGCAGTTGGAAAAGCTTTACTAAGAGAACCTTTGAACCAAAACATTTCAAGCTCATATATTCAGTTTCTATGTAGAATGGGTGTCTGTGCTCTAAATTACTTGAATTAAGTTCAAATCAAAAAGTGGAAAATTTGATAGAAATAAGAACTGAATGCCAGACGGGCTGGAGTTTTTAGCTGAACAGAGTAAAGATTAATTTATTTTCCCAAGAAACAACCCAGTCTAAGATGCATAAACAAACCTATTTGATTTACAATTAGGCTACTGTATTACACAATTGGTTTATGTAAGTTCTTTCCAGTGGGATGAAAAGCCTCTCCTGGCTTTAATCTGATTACAATTAAAAGATTAAATTTAAAACATTTTCTAGTAGGCAGACATGGGTTTGCATTTTACAGTACTGTGCTTCATGTCACTAACCTACAAAGACTCCTTATTTAAAAAGTGGGGAAGAAGACTTGCTAATATAACTTGTATTTTCTGCCTTGTTCTTCCTGGAAGCAAAGCTGGTGTTTAATGCATTTCACTGGGAAAAAAAAACCAAACTAAAGCTACCTGTAGAAAAATTAATACCTATTTAGACCAACCAGAAGCTTAAACTTGGAGCTTGAGTCAAGCTTGCAAAAGAACAAAGTATGCATGTTAGGAGGAGCAGCAGGACCTCAAGGGAATCTGTTTTTCTAGACTCCAGCTTTCATCCCAGGAACATCATGATTCCTTAGGATCACAGCCAGTATTTGGTAGCCTTACATTTTCATTTCCATTATTGTTAAGAGAAATATTAACAGCAAAAATCTTACTAATCTAAGGAAAGAAAGACAGGCTCAAAAGTGAGATTTTATTCATATTTGTTACTTATGCACAACCCGAAGTATGATAAAACGGATAAAAACAGCCTAGAATAGTGTTTACATCACTAAATTCAATTCACATTTTGTTCATAAAATACCAAAAGGAAAATGACAACATTGCAGGTTCAGAAAAACAGGTTGGCTACTATGACTGAAAAATCTACCCTATCTTCACTGGTCACATCTGATTGCTTGTTTAATGCTTATTACTTAAAATAAGCACAAATTACAAAATTTCAGACACACCCAACTTCTGTGCTCATAAAATATATCTTCTGTTGTATCAAATTTCAGTAGATTGGAAAGCATTTTCTGCTGAGACATTTTATTTCAGCATGTATCAAAAGAACATCGAGAGTGCTCTCACCACCCATACAGTGATGGAACAATGAGGTCCCAGTTGCACCTTCAGCTACCTCTCTCAAGAATCATTCTGCAGGCCACTGTGCAAGCACACCACGATGATAAGGAGAAGCCATCTCCCACACAATGATGAAAACCACCATCAGGCTATGGCCTAAATTCTGTCCTCTCTGGGGGACACACAGACCTCAGACTCCAGGACACAAAATAAAGCAGACTTCAGCTCTGCATTTTAAGGCGAAGATAAAACCAGCTCCAACTGGGACAGAGATCAGCAAGTCCATTCAGCTGCCCCTGGTTACCAAGAGCTGTGGTTGCCCACCACTGTGCAGAGATCGGTCATACTTTACACGATAAATTTGAACATTAGCATTGAGGCAGCATGTTACCCCTCTACCATAAAGGCAGCCACCACGGATTGAAAAATCATATGCAGATTAAACAGCAATGCAGTAGCCAACAGTTTGCATGCAAACATCGTGTTAGACTGTTACATTCTCAGGACTAAAACTGTTAACGGTGTAAACACAGGTTAGATAATCACCTTCCATTTCTCTTTTTATTTTACATACTTCTTTTAAGAACAGACAAGGGGGAGGCCTTACAGAACAAAGGAGCTTTACCAAATGTTAGACCTGGAATTACACAGACTTCTGGTACAAAGATTAAAATTCTAATCTGGTAAAGAAAGAACTCTTCCCCTGCTATGAATACATTTTTAAAAGCCTCATTAGGCAAAGCAGCAGCCTGACTCTTGGTCCAGAACAGAAAAAAACCCAAACAAACAAAAACCTCAAACATTTTAATACTGTACTGCTGATAAAAAAAGGAAAACAGAGACAGTCAAAGCAGACTTTATGGCAGCAACCATTCCTAAGAAAGGAGCAAGAAAGTGTATATATATATATATGGCATAGTACCTCTAAAGCCATTAAAACTGCTTTAACTGCCTGTGTTTTATCCATGGGATGTACTGGGAAAGAAATACATTCAAAGTAACAACGGAGTAAGTGTGCTACATGACTACACATGTACAAATCAACAACAACAGAACTTATTTACACACATTTATACTGACAGGCATAAAGACCAAGTTTAATACCTGTGAAATGTATCTGATTGCTAGATCCAGAATGTTCCAATCTTTAGTACTTAAAGTAGCATTTCTACACTGCAATAACCATAAGGTTTCAATCAGGTCTATCCTGCATCCAGCTGATCTCATTGTAAGACTGAAAAGCTCTACAGGTATTTTCATTTATAACACAAACATGCATCTTCTGCTACCCAGCAGAGACCTCCCAACACTCTTCCCAACAAGCAGCCAGCAACCCAGAGCTGGTACTGTTACAGACATATCCTGTCTGCTCAAAACAAAAATGTTCTTTTTGGATCATGTGGACTCATTCTTCAAAGTATACATTTCATCATCTGCTATATTTTTAAGATAAAAAGGAAGATAATATAAAATCAATTCCGTATGCATAAAAACTTAAGCCCAGAAGTGGTTAAAAATAGACTAAGGTGGGCATAATTAGTACCTAATAAAAAAGCTAAAAATCACATTTATGGAACTCAACACTCCACTCAGTCGTAAGTTAACTGCCCTCAAAGACTAACAACCAGACCAATTCACAAGTACCTAAGTCACTTACATAATTAAAAGAATAAGATGTAAAGTCAAAAAAATATATTTTATCCCTTCAAGAACAGGAAAGTAAAATAAAATGCTGGTTCTGTAACAGTGCAACAACTGCAGCATATTTTGCACGCAGCACATGAGTTGCTACATTTAGTGGCACTTAGTATTATGCAGTAAATACTGAAAGTAAGACAAGTTTCTGATCTGCATAAGCATAATCACATTATTATTACCAGAGTTGCTAAGCTACAGCATTCTGAATAATACCAATTCAATGTTAGCGCTTCCATCACTACCCTTAATACACGTCAACGTCCTGCTTTACGTCGTGCTAAGAAAGCAGTCACTGAAGCCAAGGATTTAACGCAGTTGCCGCCAGGCCTGCGCCACGTTCAATCTGACCAGTCGTTCTCGTCGAACTCGGAATCGTCGTCGGAATCGCTGTACTCCACGGCAATGCGCCGCGACAGGATGGTCGCCACGTCGTTGCCAACAGGCTCCCGCTTCGCCTCCTGCTCACGCTGCTCCTGCACCTTCTTCAGCTGAATCCCTGCAGAGACAACCACGCTCAGGCAAAGCCTTCCAGGCAAGAGACTTTGGATTTCATATTGTTATTGGTGAGTTTGTTGTATTCTAGCAATATACTCAGGGAGAAGAAGGGGAAAAAAGAAAGCAACCATTGAGTTAAGAGAGCCTCCCTGAGCAAGGAAGAGGGAAAGACAAAAAAAGGCAGACTGGAATTAATTCTCAGAGACTGAGTATTTCTGGACTTTTAAAACTGCCATATGTTAAAGCTAAATATTCAAGACTGAACAGGTCCTTTTGATCTGAAGGTGAAAGTTTTCAAAATTGTATTTGGAAATACCATCAGACCTACAGCTCCATACTGTAAGCAGAGTCAGGAAGAGCCATTAGTCACTGGTTAAAAATCAGTGGGCTGAAGCCTGGTGTTGGGTAACTCCATTCTTCTGAATGGAAGCAAAAATCCATGTACATCTACTGGCACTTTACATAATGAACACAAGTGCTGTTTTCACATGATTACGTCCATACAAACACTAGAACATGACTGCAAAAGCATCTTTAGGCATTAGAAAAAGATCCAGAATCATGGCTGACAAATGTCAGAACACATGTGTGGCACCTGTGGTTAATGACACTCTGCCCAGCTGGGATAAGAAGCCATGAACTCATTTCACTGGAAAACACTGTGCTTTCATTGAAAAAAAAAAAAAGGAATACCTAAAAAGTCAGTGTGCACTCACCCATCCTGATGGCAGCCAGAAGATCGCTCCGTGCGTCGCTCATCGGCGCCTGCGCAGGCTCGTGGCGCTTGGCCTCCGACGCCAGAGGAGCGTGCATTGGGGAGGAGGAGAGGGATGCACCTGCAGCAGGAGGGCCTGGAGGGGGAGGAGGTGGGCCGGGAGGAGGAGGAGCAGTGACAACAAGCCCACTAGAAGGAGGAGGGTGAGTAGCTGCATACGTAGAGCCAGTCACCAGTCCGGAATGGGAAGGTGGCACAGGAAGCTGAAGGGGGCTAACAAACGCAGTTTGTGCTGAAGGAATCATAGGGGGAGGAGGAGGAGGGGGAGGACCTGTAGGATTGTAATACTCCACCATCTGAGCTGGGAGCATCCTGTATAAAAGAGAACAAAAACATTTAATGCATTGGAAGTTAAGACTTATAGAATCATCATTCTTTAAACTGCATTCATCCAACCTTAGGTAAAACCAAAACCAAACCAAAAGGAATTTAAACTGGTGAATTAAATATCCAAGTGATTATACAAACAGGAATTGTCAAATATTAGTAATATATTGAGATTTAAGACAGAAGTTGAAGTTAAAGGCAATGTCCTTTCAGCACTCTACAAAGTGAGCTTTTCATCTTAATTCTCCTGCCTCATTAAGTATAAAGCTGTATTTCGTACTGAACATCTACTCTGTGGAATTGTTAAGTACACAGTCTGTGCTGAAGAAGTGACCAACAAAACTGCAGACTACACCTTTCAATTCCACAGAAAACCAAGTGTTAGATAAATATTAAGGGATAACAGAGGACACAGGCATGGAGAACAATGGAAAGTATGAAAGGAAAGATTTACCCAAAAGTAAATGCATCTCGTGCTTCTTCAGTCCAGTGTATCAATTTAAATGTCATTTAATTAAATTGATACATTTGATTGGTACTTTAAATAGGAGGCAAAAGCAAGAGCTAATTTCTTCATTAAAGTGTCATTAAAAGAAATCTTAAGCAGGAAAAAAATGAGAATTTATAAGACTTATGAAGTAGGTAAAGAACTAGATACAGGAGACAGGAGTTGAAGGAAAGTGACTGATGACATTCAGCGACACGTGCCAATGTACGACAATTGCTACACCCTGACAATGGTCATGGACCTGAGGGCTGAGCACAATAATGTCTTACACACTGGAAATAACAGAGAAAGGGCAGGCTGGAACAGTCACTCGTAACTGAGTCATCTGCAGCATGACAGTCATCAATCAAGCAAATGCTATCCCAGGAGGCATCATGCAAGGCTGACAAACCTTGGCTTGTGCTGTATAAAGTGACACAGGCAAGAATGACTACAACTTCCCTGGGGTTTTTGAAAGTTTAAGGTATTTACACAAAAGAACAGACACAGACTGGTCAAAAAACAGATCTTGATATTAGTGAACCAGTACTCTGGAGCAAGCCTTCCTTCAGAAGAAATTCGGGCAAAATATCTACACAGAAGTTTGATAAATCTCTATCCTGAATGAAGGAGTGGTATTCCTCCTGTGAATAGTAGGGAACTCATGCCTGAGGAGACCCCTTTCAATACTATCACAAGCTCCTTCAAAAAGTTATTTCAGGGATGCAACACAGACTGCCACATTAATCACAGTCAACAATACTCTTTCTGCACACTTCCTAAAGTTTAAAATATGATTCAAATTATGCTGTAACTACTTTCTACTTTAAAGGAAAATTATCCCCTTTTTAATATTGTATTAGGCAGCCTTAATATTTTACAAGCATGTTGATTTCACCACCCTGAATACACACTTCATTATTTCTGCTTTTGCTATTTCTTCATTTAAATTTCATTCACACGTAGAAATTTTACCCGTATTTCCCTCTCCTCCCAAAGACAGAACTAACATATTTGGGATCTTTTTGCTTGGTGCGTTACACGTTATGACGGTTATGCATTCGTCTGGTTTTGGCAAGGATCCACTAGGAGAAATCAGGAGATTTACCCGTACTCTGCTGGCACCACAGGCACTGAGCTGTGCTGGCCATCTGCAGGCTGGGGTGGAGGCGGAGGTGGCTGCTGAGGTCTGTTTAAAGTCGCGTGTCGTACTGTGGTGGAAGGTGGTCTGTAGTCATGCTCATGGCTTTGGGATGCTGCCATGTACTGTGGACCATCTCCTGCTCCATACGAAGGCATGGCTATCTGCTGATGGAGGGAATGATTCGGAGTGGCAGGATAAGAATAATCTGTAACATCAGATGCATGGGACCTAAAATTAAAGTAAATGGATGCAGAAGAACAGATTATGCGAGTATAACGGAGAATCATCTAAATAACTGACAAAAAAAGCTAAAAAGAATACAATCAGCGTTATTTTTCTTACAACAGGACTCGCCGATTATCAAGCACCAGTTCCTTTTAAGCCCACAGAAAGCACAAGAATTTTAGTAGCCATAAGGAAGCTTATTGTTTTTGTCAACGATTTTGACAGTCCATTGTTTGAAATGATAATACTTACCAGCCTGCCTCAAGTTAACAATGACAGCAGGAAAAGGAAAGCAATACTACAAGCACTTGCAATTACGCAGAAGAACATATTTTACCAGTGCAGAGAAAACCAATTTCAGAAGTTAGAAAATGCTTTTTGTTTTGTTTGCACAATTAATTTTGTTGGAAAGGCTTAGAGAAACTGGGAAATGTAAATATTAGTTGAGCAGAGAGTTCATAAAGATACAAAGTCTAGGATGCTCTGTCAAATAAGCCCAAGAGAGGGAGCAAAAGGATCTCTTCATCCCATTACTGTGAAGACTTTTTTAGTAATGAACAATGGTGCAGCCTGGCTTTTAGTGAACACAGTAAACTGATGCACTTATCTGTGAGACTGGAAGCAAGGTAAGCAACAAAAAGCCAGGGCTTTGAGTAAAACAAAATAACAAACCCTTTGGGCATTTTGTCCTCTTTCATGCTTCCTGCCTGTTCCATTTTCTTTGCGTCACTCATGAACTCAATGCCCATTTTCCTTCTCTCCCACTCTTCTTTTCTTGTTCTTACTTTTCTCACATTAATTTGCTGGTTTCTGTTTGGATTCAGCTTGTGTTTCTCTCTCTAAAGCACAATAAGTATAACAAATACATTGTAAATTGCCACAGTACAAACATCTGGATGTCAACACTTAATGCTTAAGTCTTACAATTAGCAATCAAGAAGAAATACGAGCTTTTTATTTCTTTAATTTACTGTTAGATCCTACATATTCCAGGTGCTATAGATATCTGTAAACAGCCAAATACATGTTGACATTTCTGGGAGATAAAAACAAATCACTTCAATATGATAATTTAAACTCAGGAACCCTGGAAGCGAGGTGTTAAAGCTGAAAAAAAAAAGACTCAAGATGTGCGAAACAGAGCTCCTGATGAAAAAATCCACACCTTTTACTAAATCAACCTACAGAAAACACTGTCAGTCTGCAATGCTTCATTAAGACTAACAGGAGACAAGGTTTAGCATTAGAACCTGTAAAAAACAAAACAAAACAAAAAGGTATTCAGACTGGGAGGGTCTGAATAAATTATTGAAAGAGCGATAGTAATATTATTTTAAATTCTATCTTTCAATTACAAGTTAATTACTTTTCACAAAGACCACAACATTACATCTACCA
The DNA here is from genome assembly GCA_013400975.1 of Atrichornis clamosus. Classification (NCBI taxonomy): domain Eukaryota; kingdom Metazoa; phylum Chordata; class Aves; order Passeriformes; family Menuridae; genus Atrichornis; species Atrichornis clamosus. The sequence continues at coordinate 39,716 of WBMZ01014669.1, forward strand.
GGGTCTGAGCAGATTTAATTTTTTTTTTAATTAATGTCCACTGGACAGTGGACTAAAGGTATCAGTCTCTTGGAGTGGCAGCTGCCTCCTCAACCTAACCATTCAACAATTTAAACATTAAACTGTTACACTCTTTTTCCAGTGGACTCTGTTTATTCCTAACTTTACTGCCAGCGCTTAATCACAACAGACAGAGGAAATAAAATAAGTGGAAAATCCTCTGGTGAGACCAGCTTAGGGAAAAAACTCAAGACTTCCCTGCACATCAGAAGGTAACTCCCACTGAGCTCAAAGGGAATCTCAGTCAACGAAGATGAATTCTGCTACGTCTCTAAGCAGAGATTTCTGTTATTTCAAGAAATAACATCTCATCTGGTTTTGTAGCTTGCTTTTTAGACTAATGTAACATCAATAAAGCTGAACTCTTCTCCCATTAAAGCATTCTGTTAGAGGCAAAAGTATTCTCAACTGAGTAGATCACAGAAAAATATTTATTAGCCTGCCAGCAGAGCACCAAACAACAAAGTCGACACTAAGGAAGAGGTACTGACATTAACTAGTAGAGGCTTTAATGCTTTTGTAACTACAGCTATTGAAGACAAAATATAAAGCATATGGCAAACACTTCTTTCTCTGCAGTGCATAACATGATGACAAAATGCTCATGTGAAGCTGAGGAAGAAAAAAATCATTACAGAATCTGTTACATCATTTATGCTTTAAGTAATTTTGAAAAGAATGTTTTAAACATACATTGTATGTTTTGTCTAACTATTCCCATCCTGTAAAAATGCCTAATTCTACTCAGTATTTCTGAACATACAACTGTGGCATAACAAATAGCTTTGCTGTAAACAGACCTAGTATCTGGGGACAGTGATCCCTCGGAAGATGCTCCATGGTACACACTTTGAGACAACCTGTTGTCAGGTCTAAGCTCTTTGTCATATGCCATCATATTCCACTCCTGGCGTCTGTTCCTGGCTTTTCTAACCTTTTTCACCTCACGGGTGGTGCCATCTATACGCTTTTGCTCCTAATGTTCAAACAAAAGAAATAAAGCATGCAAAGAGAAAGAAAAAAGGAAAGGAAAAAAGCTGGTTAAAATGCAGTTAGAGTGCATGAAAATAAGACCAGATTTACAGATGAAGCTACATCTTCATAAAATTTATCTGCACTGAAAATAGGAATATCTCCTTATACTATGAACCTCATTGGTAGCATTGATCTGCCTTTGTTCTGTAGGATGCATGTGCTACTGCAGTATCAATCTACTGGTTTTCCCCATACAGAAATTTGACTAATTTTAAAACCCAGAAAGTTTAACTACTTCTGACATCATGTCTTTTATTTAGACCATCCTGAAGCACTTATCATTTTCATCTCCTGCGAAACAAGTTCGGATAATATGTTAAATAAGCCGAGAGCTATTCTGGCTCTTCATTAGGTTCACAATCACCATGGCTTGGGGAAGTCTGGAGAAATTGGACACACTTTCCTTTTTCCACAGTCTATGTGAAGTTATTTTTGTTTGTTTTAACTTCCTCCCCTTACCTTGTTAGATCTGGTTACCGAAATTCCTCCTAGTTTTTCTTCATCGTTTCCCATTATCTTATACAAAAAGGAATTACACTAATTCACTCTGCAATGTGTTGATAATATTCAGGCCAGCAATATATTACAGCTTGAGAACTTCATGACAAATTTGTCTGCATAGATCTTTCAATATAACATCAGGCTCAACCAATGTCAGTGTTTACCTTACTGATAGTAAGATCTCCTAGTACTGAGGCTCGATGCTTTTACACCTCCAAAATGTTTTCCTCACCTACTTCTGACTACTCAGTATGAATATAAAAATCATACTGGTGCTTCAGTACAAAGAATGAACAGGTTTGCTCAATTCAAACTGAGAAGGGCATTTATGTGCTACTCCTTTTCCCAGCATTTATGAGAGCATAGGTTTTTTTTTTTAAATCAGCTCTCGATCCCACAACATAGAATATACGTTTTATCTATTAGTAGGTTGGTACTAGGCTTTTGGCTGCTAGAAAAAATAGTTTCTCAGGAAAGAATTATGTTGCTATTCTGAGAATGCAGTCAATGAATTGTGCTGAGAGAAAAGTTTGGTCAAATGCTGGTACACAAACCTTTTATTGGGGAATCTAGACCCTCAAAGTAAGGGATAACAGTTGGAAAGCCAGCTCAACAACAAGGACATCACAGATATTTACTCTGACTGTCAAACAGCACTGAGTAAATAATTCTGAAATAATGTATTGGGCATTACATAACTAACAAAAAACTATCAAATAGCTGACTTGCCCTTGTTTTGGATCTCTTGCTTGTTTATGCATGTCTGCATGAGGGACCTGCTGATCCTGCTAACACTAAGAATGACAGAGAAAAGTCTTTTTGAAGTTCAACATCCAAATGTTTCGACAACTCTTGCTCATTCCTGCAGTACACAGATTTTTGGCCTGATTCATATTAAGTAATAATCATCTTAGTTCTTAATTAGTTTTCCCAAAATCTTTTTCCTCCATAGGAAGAACATTTTAGAATCACACGCTTCTTTTATCCAGGTTATGTTTGATACCACTTTTTCACATCAAATTCTCCCAATACAGAATTTGGAGCAGAAAGGAGACAGATTCAGTTATGCTTTATTTTAAATATATAAAGTTTTGCTAATTGCCATGGTACCATATATGCTTGTTAAAGGCTTTGCATCTGTCTTTTTGAATTACTTGCTGCAAATTTTTTTTAACTTTCTGGCTTTTATCCTGATTCATTTATTAATATTTTGTTACTGAATCATGCCAGATTTGAGAGGAAAGTAAGCTTTTTGGTTCACTAAAAACACTTAAGTTTTTCCTTCTTGCAGAACAATAATGTCATCATCTAAGAGGCACAACTACATATTTCTTGCAAGATTCTAAATAAAATAAATTTCCACCTTTTGACCAATATATGATGCTACTCGGAAGGCAATCATTTTGATACAATTCCTGTACAACATGACAGTTTACATATAATCAGCCATTTGGAAGTTTGGTTTTAAAGAGATCACTGGGGTTTTTTATGGAAAGGTAAATACGTATGCATCTATAAACAATAAAAAATAAACACAAAGCTTAGTTGGTTTTAATTGGAGCAGATTTCAGTTGGAAGGGTTGTTCCAGACCAGCATCTGCAAGCATGCTAATGAATAAATACAAGGGAGTCCTTTTCACTCAAGCAGTACTAAACCCTACTGATACTGATTTTTTGATTCAGTATTTTATCAATACATCTCTAAAACATTTAATGCCTTCCAAAACAGGGGGGCAGGCCTATTACTAGCAGCTGACAAAGCTACATGTATCTCTAACAGCAGTTTTAAGTTGTTCCACTAGCAGTTTCATTCCCTTGACAAGAGAGACGGTTCTGGTTCTAGTTCTAGTACCCAGGGCAAAGACAGTTCTTGGGGAGCTGAAGCCTTTCTAGATAACTACAATTTGAAATATTTCTTAGGGAAGTTAAGTAATATTAAGGAAAGTTACTTCCTTTAACCAAGTGTAATAGAAGCCATGGCAGACAAGTGGGTGCTGTAGGTTAAGCCAGAAAACAAGTACATCATTCAGCTGTTGGCAGGAAATTATTTCAGCGAACACAAACATATTAGAGCCTTCAAGCATGGTTGAGTTAATTTTAAGTTTGATATTTGCATCAAGAGTTAGCAAATGATATTTCAAGCATCGTAATAAAGAATGAGAGCTAGTAAAACAGAAAGTAGCTTCAGCGAGTATTTGCAATACTTTCAAAAAAGTAGAAGCACAAAGCCTATTTTCCTGACCACAAATTTATGAGATCCTATCAAAACATAAGACACCAAGAATGATTTCTGAAATACAAACCTTCCAAATTGAAATATTTTTACTTGTTTAAGTAGGTAATAGTTCTCAGAAGATTAATCTCGTCACAAACCTCCTGCTGCAAGAGCTCAAGCACTTAAGGCAAATTAACCAAAATAATATTGGAAAACATTCTTTGGTGAAGGGACTACTCTCAGACTTCACTGAGCACCTGAAAAATTGAGGCTAAAAACTAGCTGTATTTGGTCTGCTGTGTACAATGGGATTTGGATGTTCAGCTTGTAATTTGCTGAACAATACACATTTATTTCACCTGCACAGTTTCTCAACAACCATCCAGTTTTGTACTTCTGTAGAGTACAGACGGAGTAAGAAATTCTCACTTAATAGATTCAAAATTTAAGTTCAGCTACCAAATTGTTAATAAATTCTCTGGATTCATTCCTGGTTACTGCTACCATAAGGACAAGAACAAAAGAAAAAGGACATTTGGTTCAGTGACCTGTGGAACAAAGTGTGCCTGGTGAGACGTTTCACCCAAACCCTCCTGCTCTCTGAAGGATCCACATGATGAGATGCTCATTTGCAAAGCATATTCTGGAAAACTAAAACTGAGACTCCTTCCTGTCACAAAGTGACCTTTATCCATGCAAACTCAAATCTGTGTTGTTTTCTTCTTAGTTGCACTTGGTATATATTTAATCAAATCAAACGGCACTTCAGCTAGAATTTAAAGGATATTTCTGTAATGGCTATAATCCTACATGATTGGAATGGAGCATATTTGCATTTGGTTTGTAGACTGTAATAAGACAATTAAAATCTACAAAAAATATACCATGGATGGAAATAAGCAGAATGTATTGCCTAAGATTAAGTCTAAAAGTAAATTATATATATAAAGTCATTTTGTAGAAATCTCTCTGAAGGAATTAAAAAAATTTCAAATGATTTTATAAATTGTTATAAAAGCATCTGTGTTTTTTCCTTTAAAATCAGAATGGAAAAAATGAGCAGTTGATAGTTTCTTTTTCTTTCTCTCCCTAGTATCTAAATTTAAGGGGAGATAGTAAGAGGAAAAAAAACCCAAAGGTTTTTTGCTATTATCCCAAGGTATTTTTCATAAAGAAATACTGAATGAAAGCTGCTTTAATTATTTCCAGTCTTTTAATCAGCTCTGTGAATTGTAACATACATTCCAGATAACACAGGCAGTCATTGCTTCCAACTCTCCCTTTTTACTTTTTCTTTACAGAATTATCTCCAAAAATCTTAAAGCCCTCAGATTTGATAAAACTACTGACCCCAAAGAAGCAACAGAAATTGCAACCAATTTATTCATTCAAAACTAAAATATATTAAGAAAATCTTGATTGCATCAGATTCTTTTCATGAAAAAGCTTTTTTTGTTGGTTTGCAAACTTAGACGAAACAAAGAATATTGCTCCTAAATTTCATCTTCTCTTGCTGCTGGACCACAGAATAATTTTCCTGCATATTATCACCTAACTAACTACAAAAATATTTCTTTCTAGATAAGCTCTTGTTTTGCTACAGGAGCTAATGCTGCTGGATAAAGAACCATGAACATAAAAGAAACTATAATTAAATTCCTTCCCTCTCCCAATACAGTGTCTTTTTCTGGAGCACAACAGGGCCATTTTTCTGAGTACCAATAAGCAGATACTGGCAAAGGATTCAAGAAAGTATCTTGGAAGATAACCACAGTACCCCTAACATACAATTTGCTGCCTTCTTAAAATAGACAGGATAAGCTATAAAAATGGAACATACTGAATCTACAGCCACACAAAGAGAACAGTCCATGCACAGAAACTAAGTATGACCTGTCAACTTATATGCCTGGAAAACTGTAGGCAAAATTGCAATGCACAAATGTGGTATTATGTTTCTGCTTTTACCTTTTGTCTCCTCTTTTCTTTTCGCTTATCTTCAGTATCTTGTAACATTTTTTCTTTCCAAAGATCAAAAAAATAGGAAGGATCGGTATAAAACTTCAATCCATCTTTCTTATCATCCCTGGAAAAACAACAGAAGCAAAGCTAAAAATACATGAATTCGTAGGTTTTAAATCCAGAAAACTTAGCTTTGACAACCATCTAAGCTTCAAGCTGATCAATAACAACCCTTCCTAACTGGATGTCTACAAATAAATACCACCACTGCCTGCAGCAGCAGCAAAAACACATCCTTTGATTCTAAATTCAATGAATTTACCTTCCAATTAAAAATTCCCAAAAGTTAAATACACTGCAAATGCTGATATATCATTCTTTAAAAAATTTAAATAATTCATTGCAGATTGAGCTTTATACAGACACCTCACAACCCAGGACCTCTCAAAAGTTGAAGAACACAGTAAAACCCTGTTGTACACAACCCTTCAGACAAATTGCAGTCAATTCATGAATGACAATAAACTTACAGAAAACGAAAAAGAAAACAGAAAACACAGTCTTGCTTGCTGCTGTTGTATTCACCAGTAAGTAACCAGGAAAAGAAGAGGTACAGACTGTGTGGGTATGTGTGTACACATTGGGGACAAGAGGCAGAACAGCCAGAAGGCAAAAGCAACAAATCCAACTTTCTGGATAAAGACACCAAAGAAGTCAGTTTAGTATATTATTTCTTTTCACTTTTTACATAGTCAATGGCCCATGCTCTCTGATCCTGTGCTGCCATGTAAGATTTATGTTGAAATATGATGATCTGTGTTAGGTATGACTTACCATTTAAAGTGTGTCAATAGCAATTTTTGTTTCCATGAACACAGAAGTCCTTGAAAAATCAAATCTCAATAATCGATACAGCTTTTCCTTTCTACTGTAATTATTCTCTGCATACAATTAGGAAATAAAGGGTAAAGTATAAGAACATAAACAATGGCTATTTCCTTACCTATAAGGTGAAAGAATATTCAGAGGTGGTGGTTTGTCACTCTGATTGTAAATATCAGCGACCGGGTTTGGAATGCTGTTCTTTGAAACTACCTGCTGATCTTGAATTGTTGAGCTCTTGAATGCTTTTTTCATGTTGATATCTTGTAAAGATACTGTTAGAGACAAAAATACATTTACCACAGGTCTGAAATGAACAAAAGTGGATTAAAAACATCCATTTTTAACTAGCTATTTAAAGTATTTTCAGCAGGATATAGAAAGACAGATTTTTCCTTAGTAGATAATCGTGATATTTAAGCACAAAGGCATGTAAGAATTACCATAATGAAACAGATTTAAGTCTCAACTGGTCCAGAATCTCACTTAAAATAATGGGACCATGGACTGTGTCTTGGAAGATGATGCAAGAATGCTGTCACATGCAGATGCCCAATGATTTCCCCTTTCTGTAAGGTTTATCCTGGAGCTCTAATAGCAGAAAGACTGGCTTCAAGACTGAAACGCAAGGTCTGGCATTCCTCTGACACAGTGTGTTTTGTAACTACACATGGTATCCATACACATTAAACCCCATTCTACATATAATTAAATTATGGCTGCAACAACATCCTGTGAGAGAGAGCTCCACATATTTTACTTTCAATTCCAAGTAACAGAACATATTTCCATATAATAGAACTCTCCTTGATCTTAAGTTTTCCTCATGTTTCTAGACAGAGAAATACTTGCATTCTTTGTAGAGACCAGATACACCCTTGCACTTTATCCTTTCACATACACAGCTGTGGGGGAAACACCACCAGCCTTTTGATTCTTTCTTTCCAAATGGAAGATTTAAGTTGGTTTTAATTGTTCTTGTCCCTTTTAGCAAAACTCTCTTTCACTCTTAATACAAGTATTCATGAGATGCAGCAATGATTGGTAAGAAGATCCAGTTAAAGCCAGTCACATTTTAAAAGTGGCCGTAAGCTCTCGACATCACTTTGCATTCCTAAGCACCCTGAAATACAACTTTTTGACTGCAGATTAATAGGACACCAAAGTCATCACTGGGTTGTCTACAACGGCACTGGAACTGATCCAAGTGTTCTGTAAGAGTGTAAGCTGTAGGAGTTGTGCAAACAAAATGCACTGGCTTAGTCTCTTTTTATTCCCACAGACATTTTATCTACTATTTCTTGCCCATTCATCTAATTTATTGAGTCTCAAGAACAAACCGTGAGAAATTTCACAAGTAATCTGAACAGTAATGACCAAAAATGTAGTATACTGATAACCTGACAAACCATAACGGGATGAAGTTTGACAGTGTTCTTATTCGTCATGATGGGCACCAAATCTCTACACAAGTATTTTTGCTATCTGTGCTGAGGTCTTGCCTCTCACTCCAAGACTACTTAGGATCCTTCTGCAACTTCTACAATTGCAAAAAAATTAAAATAAGAGTATTTCTAATAGTCTAATAGAATATGTCTAATAGTCTCTCCCCCACCCACATTGTCTGAAGTATCAAAACATCTCTTTTGAAAGTACTTCCTATCTAAACCTGCCTATAAGTATAAGGTAGTTCAGGCAGATTTTTTAGATGTACATATCTGAATTGTTTGATTCTTGTTTGTAGGAAGACATACAAAAGAATACAAAACCCATTTTTCTGGGGCTTTTTACTGTAAGTTATTTGTACGCTTTTGAAAACTTCAATTATTTTTAAATGTTTTTTCAACTGTAGAATTAAATATATAAAATATTTTTATATATACACAGTATTAGTTATAGCTAAGAATATAAGAAATCGCTAATGCAATTAAATCTAAAGAATTTTTAAAATAAACCTTGCAACTGACATTTTCCTTAATACTTAAGGTGTCCAGAAAAATACAGAGCATTTGTGACAGTACAACGAATTATTATAAAGACTTCAACTTCTACAGCAAAGTAACTAATAAAATTTACTGCTGACACTAAGGTGACAGCAGTTTATATATGTGGCTTATTAATATGAAGTATAATTAGCAGTGCAAGAGTAATAACTGCTGTCAATTTAAAATAAACACTGATTAAATTCTCAGTCCATACATTAGTTTCCCTTTCTAATAGATTGCTTTTAATTATTCTATAAACTGTGGAAACCAGCTGGGAGATATTGCATAACACAAATGAGACATTTAAAAAAAAAAACCAAACCCAAACAAATCACACCAAAAAACAAACACAAACAAACAAACAAAAACAGAAGCAAACCAACCTCTGATGAGGACTGCATTTCCAAAAATGTTGAACTTAGAAGTCACGAAAACTGACACCATCCACCTCAGCACAGAACAAGTACAGTATATGAATATCATCTAGTTTGCTCATATTGCCAATACAATGTGCCTCAAAAACTAAGCTGAAGAGTGATCCCATAATAGTTTAGTTTATGTTCCCATATACCTCTTGACACCTAAGACAGCAAGATACGGGTGCTTCTACCACAAAATCAGGTTTGATTTGGAGGGAACCTTAAAGGTCACCTCATTCCAACCCCCTTGCCATGGGCAGGGAAAATTTTCACTAGACCAGGTTTATCAAAGCCCCATCCAACTTGGTCTTGAACACTCCCAAGGATAGGGCATCCACAGCTTCTCTGGGCAACTGTTGATACTGTAAGAGTTAATATGTTCCAAAACCATAAAACAATGAGAAGTAATAATTTTTAGACAGTAACCAGCTAAAAAACACTATTAAATATCAACAGTAACATTTAATATTGGCACTAATAGTAATATTAAATACATAAACTACAAAAATCTACATGGCAAGTAAAATATATGTAAGCCATATAAATAGTACTATTAAATATATCACAAGTAGCATTAACCACTACTGAGTAAATATTATGCTATTGTCCTGATGTAACAAGCTTTTACATTTTACTCAATACCAGGAATCATCTAAACAGGAAGTACATGCAGAGCCTGGCTCAGACGTAGCAGGTAAGCCAAGATGCACGTTAACAGTTTTTAAAGCTAGACAGAGAAATGCTTTATTTACCCAAATAAGTACTCTCAAACAATATAATGATGTTATTTAAATCCTTTGGTTTTACTGTGTATTTATGAAGTGGGGATATTACATAAGTGGGGAGATCAACTTTCTAAAGGAAATACTGTTTCTAGTGACTGGAACCCCCTAAAGAATTTAACCTAGTTGATGCAAACTCAGTGCCTTGTTTAGATACAGCATAATTATAAGATCTTTGATGACCACAAAGAGACACTACTAATAGAGTTTGTGACTACTCTACCCTGAAATTAATAGGGACACCTAGCATCTCAAACTTTTTCCAATATGCTGACTTACTTCCAAGTAAGATCAAGATTTATTTATTTATCATTTACTACACTCAAAACCCACAAGTTTTCCCTGTGAAAAAGGCAGCTCAATGGCTCCATTACTACAAGGGCTTCTTGATTCAAGAATAATTTTACTTGCTCTGCTGAAGTGATTATTCCCAGCTTGCCTTACTGAGACAACAAGATGAAATATTGGTACAGGATTACTTTGAAAAGACAGAGGTTATTGCACAATTAAATACTGTGGTCTTGTCAACACCACTTCTAGCTCAATGCTTTCACATAATTACCTACCCTCTTCCACTGTTGAATCCAGCTGGGTAACTTTGACAGCAAGGCGATCAATTCTGTCTTGAAGGGAATTTGCTCTGATGTAGAAGCTGTTGGCCTCATTAAACAATTCACCAAATATGTCTTCAGCATGTTTGCCTGTGTAAGAAAATAGACAGGGAAATCCCTTTGCTAGTGGCTTGCAAAACACAAGAGAAATGGCTTCAATATCATGAAGTTACAATAAAAAACAGTAGCTGTAGAATTATAACAGCGTAGCTCAACATTCAGCAAAATTCTGGGCATCAGATTTGTACAAAAATCTTAAAATATACCATAATATCTGCCTGATGTCTATTCTTCTGGACATCCTGGTCACTAGGTCTTCTTAAAAACACAGAAAGGCTTACAAATTCTAATCCTTATATAGCTGAACTAGTGCCAAGTGACAAACAACTGAGCATTAAAACCTGCATCTGTGATAAAAACGCCTAAAGTTACTGCAGTCCATAAAAGCTTCTGAAGTACATTTTGAAATTAAAATCTTGCAATCGAGACAATGAAGAGTTAATTATAAGCACAAGCCAACATAAAAATTAAGGCAGAGGGAAAGATAAAAACCAGGATCCTCTTGCAAGGCAGTCCACTTCCCTCTACAAATGCTCACTGCCAACGCTGCTGTGCTTGGAGTCATTTGAGAGAGGGTCAGATGGAACTGACCACATTTACCCATGGCCACACTGGACTTGGTGCACCACAAAAGCAGAGTCTACAACCTTTCCAGACTCCCTTTCACCTGTTCTCAATCACTGCAAGAGTGGACAGTCCAGTCCAGATCACAGAATCATACAATCAATTAGGTTGAAAAAGACCTCTGGGATCGAGTCCAACCTGTGACCAAACACCACCCTGGCAACTAGGCCATGGAACTGAGTGCCACATCCAGTCTTTCCTTAAACACCTCCAGAGACAGTGACTTCACCACCTCGCTGGGAAGCCCATTTCAATATCTAATCACCCCTTCCGTGAAGAAATTCCTCCTAATGTTCAACCTGCAGCTTAAGACTATGTCCTCTTGTTCTGTCACTTGTTACCTGAGAGAAGAGACTGACCCCCACCTAGCTACAACCTCCTTTCAGGCAGCTGTAAAGGGCAGGAAGGTCTCTCCTGAGCCTCCTTTTCTCCAGGCTAAACAAACCCAGCTCTCTCAGCCAATCCTCATAAGACCTGCGCTCCAGACTCTACAGCAGCCCCACTGCTCTTCTCTGGACCTGCTCCAGCACCTCAGTCCTTCCTGAACTGAGGGGCCCAGAACTGGACACAGTACTCAAGGTGTAGCTTCACCAGTGCCCACTGCAGAAACAAAATTTTATCTAATAGTTCAAACAGTATGGAATATGCATTAACCACCTAATGACAGCGACTTCCAAAAGAACAGCCACTGCTGACATCTTAAGTTGGGTCCCATAACCAACCTTAATACTTCACAAAGTACAAATATAATGAAAATTTTAGTTAAGAGAAATCTGGAGACCATAATTCAATGTAAAAAAAAATTAGCACTTAGCAAGTCAACAGGATCTGGCCCTTTCTTGGATCATTTACTTGGGGTGGGAGGAAACAACTAGACTAAAACATTATTTGAAAACACTGTGTGTAAATTACAACAAAAAAAGATAATGTGATTGTGTTCAAATAGAGGACTCTACCTGTAGTAGTCTTCTTCACTACATATAAGATCAGCCAATAACTAACCCAAAATGTTAGATATTTCAGTGTATACAAGCTCTGCTTCACATATATGTGGAAGATGGACGAGCAAAGTATGCTGCCTATCTGCTTCTAATCTCCCCCTCCAAAACCAAAGTCATACACAACCACAGAATAGCTGAAGTTGAAAATCATCTGGTACAATTCCCTGCTCAAAACACGATGAGACAGAGCAGGTTGCCCAGGACTCTGAGCAGCTGGGTTTTAAACACTTGCAAGGATGAAGGCTCCACAACTCCTCTGGGCTACCCGTGCTAGTGTTCAACCACCTTCACACTAGACGTGTTCTCCAAGTGCTTCCCAACAGTTAGTTGAAATTCATTTATAATCCCCACTTGATTTAGTTGCTCCAAATGAAGATGTTATTTCAAGTTATGGAAAAAATAAGCTTTTCAATTCTTCAGCTAAACAAAGCAGTTATTACATTCTTCAGCCACCAGTCCTCAGAGCTCAATCAATTTTAATGGCTGTTAGTTTATGTTAATATATTGAAATCAGCCTGCTGAGAGAAGACTGCTGCTTTCTGGGATTAAACACATCACCCCTAGAGAAGTCAAGGAGATGGATGCTTGCCAGTTATCTTTCAGAAGGCAAAGTGGGAATATAACTTCTTTTAATATCTGATTTTTTTTAAACACTTACTACCCTAGAACATGTGAAAGACAGATTGTCAATCTCCTGTCTGTGAAAACAGTGACATAGTAAAGCAATACTGGACATGCTCTTGTGATTAACAGGATGCAGTAAGTTTTAGAAACAAAGTAATACTTCTCAAGTGTTTTCTATGTTTCCATCTTTTAAATTAGATTTTTAACAAAAGAGAAACAAGCAGAAAAGAAAAACCTCTATCTGAAATTGCAAGCATGATCTTTCAAATTAAGAGCCTGTCTTGGTACTGTAAGACAATCATGTAAAAACATTAGGTGCTGCCCAACATATAGACAACCTATACATTAATTGAAAAATCCACTGAAGAAATTAGGCAGTCTTTCTTTCAGATTTAGAAGTAGTTGCAGGTAAATTTAGTCATGATGCTGCCTCAGCAAATCCCTGCTCTTAATAGTTTTTAATGTTAATTAAACAAAGTGCGTCATTCTAGCACTTCCACAGGTCATCTTCATAGAACTGTCTTTCATTGCTCACAAAATAAACTTTCAAGTGTTATGAGACATTTCTGGAGATGAGTATTTCACAAATGAATTAAGTAATACCTCTACCCAAATCCTACAGTAAAAATATGAAACTGAAAGCTGGATGCAGTGTGCTCAGGCCTGCATGCAAACTGGTGAAACTGAGCCAATGGGCAATCTACCCAAAAAAACACTAGGAGGCAAGTCAGGGGATGTTGTTCTCCATGTGAAAGAAAAAGTCTTCCAAGGTTCCACAGATTACACTCCCTCCATTTTATGCTGTACAGCAAAAAATGTTTGGTATCACGTGCACATGGGTCAAAGAAAGTAACTCTGTACCTGTGTACAGACTCTGTTTATATCCAAATAGGTAAGATTTCAGCCTGACAGGTATTATCTGAATGAACAGAGAAGCCAGAGATACAAAAAATACAGAATATTTAAAGATCACAGAAAGAAAAGAAATTATTGCAAGTGGTAATGCATCTTGAAATACAATGAGTATTGTTATTATACAGATTGCGGTCTAATTAAGAAAAGTTCAACAAAGGAGTACATACACAGTTTTAAATATTTAGTCTTCAACAGCAATCAGATGTTATTTATTATTTCTTCCGCATATATACACATATATAAAACTTGGGAGCAAAACCATGGTGCAAGAGATCCTGTTGCAGAGAGCAGCTTCTCCCCTGGCTAGAGTCCTGCAGCCATCAGACCAAATCCAGTCAAAATAATGGGAGTATTTTATGGAAGCATTCTTCAAATCTTTGCTCCATTAATGTGTTTACTAGGCAAAGCATCATGGTCCTTCCCCTCCAGTAGATTCTCTCCTCCCAAATGCAGGTGAATACACCAAGACAAGGTTTTGCCTTATATAAAAGTGCACAGTTTCATACAGAATGCTGCTCACTCTGCCTGTGCTCCAAGCCAGCTGGCTGGAAACAACCCCAAATCTAAAAACATAATAGGAAAAAAGCTCCCCTGAGAGCACATTCCCTTTGGATAGGAATTGTTCACATCTCCTGAAAAGAGTAGAGGCAGAAGCAAGCCAAATTTGTATGCAACTGTACAGACCTGCCAGTTTTTAAAATTCACACTGAACTCACAGTGCAACACTAAAAAAAACAGTGTGACTGCAAGATAAACCTGTACTTGCTCTCTCTGTGCCTCAAGCTGTGGGAACACCAACAAGCTCTGATGTTGCCAGCAGGACATACTACTACAGCTCCAGCACAGCATTTTTCCATGATCAGTTCCTTGCTCCCAGTTGGCTCAAAAGACAGGCAAAGCAAATGGTGTCCGTAGAAAAAACTCTCTGCAAACATGAGAGATTTCAGACTGTGGATGAGACTAGTGGTACACTTCATTTGTTAAATACCATGTATTCATCTGTTAAAACAAAGGACACATCATTTATTTGCATAGATCTTTAATGTGACACTAACAGAACGTTAGGGGCTGTGTACAAAGACTTCTGATGACCCAAGAAATCCACTAGGGGAAAGCTGCAGGATATGGATATAAGTAGTCAGTTCCTCAGCAACAATCATAAGAGGATCTGAATACACAGTATAACAGATTAGCCTCAAGACCAAATCTGGATAAATGAAAGCTAGACATTCCTAGCAAGTCAAACAAGTAAAAAGTCTATTATCCACACTTAGGCAAGCATTGTACAAAACCAAAATGAGGCCTTATCTTGTATTCCAGACTGTAATTAAAACAGCCATTCTTTTCACTTTTCTGAAACTTAAGGTTGTCAATACTAAGCAACTGCCTGAAAAAGCAGTAAATGCAACTCAATGACAACGCAAACACAAATTAACTGTAAATAGCATTAGACACTAAATCAGTACCTGCTGTTCAAGAAAGATCAGAGGATCATTTGGAAGCTTCTCTGAAAATAGTAACTCAATGTTTAGCAACACACAATTGTACAAATTCTTAGGGAAATAATGATAAAACAGAAAAAGTCTGTTTTGAGTATGATCTGAAGTCCTCAACACTGCACCTTAAAAACCCCACAACATACCCTAGCTTACATATCCAAAGCAGAAATAACAATGATCAGAAATACAAAATGGTTTCTATTAAAAAATATTAGTAACAGATCAGGACACTCCAAGCTGGAAAAGATATCACCAGGAGAACAAGATAAAGACTTAATAAAATCACAAATTATTATGGAAATACACAAGATTAAATCACCTGTCATTATTTTTCATTACACCACAATAAGAAGGCACTAAAAGGAAGAAATAGATCAACTTCTACTGTGGGACATTTTGCCACAGGTCGTTGGGCAAGAAAAAGGTGCAATCCCTATTTCAACAAATCTCAGCAATACCAAAGATGATAGTTTTACAAATACTTGTTACATAGGATGATTCAGAAGACCTCCAGCTCAGAAAAATTCCTAAATCACTAACAACTGTGACGAGAAAATGCTGTGTTTCTTGTGCTCTTTTCCTAAGCACAGGCTTTTTCCTATCATCATAAATTGAACACCAGGCTTAGTGGGGCCCATAGTCTAAGTTCCATACAGACTCTCTCATATTCTTAAACCACTTCCATTTACAAAGTGAAGCAACTGATGAAGCAGTAATTTCTTTTCTAGGACCAGAGTTATCAGCACAAACAACAGCTGCTGATTGTTAAACATTCTCTAAAAAAAAAAAAATCTCATTTCCCTTTCATTAAAAAATATTGTTCATCTTGCAAGCACTCCAGTCATGCTTCTAGAATTGCTAGTGGTGGTGTCACCTGACAGGTGTAGTGTGTAGGCTACTCTATACAGAACTACAGGCTTGTTCAGCAAATTGTAGCCTTTCATGTGCTTCATTTCATTCATATGAATTGAGCACACACATATATAAAAGAGAGGGCTTAAGAAATATTAAGACAGTAAGAAAAACTAAAATTTCAGTCAAATGTGTTACTTGATGCCAAGAGGCAGAAGATTTTGCCTGCTCCATCTTGTAGAACCGAAAGGCAAGAATAACTCAAGTGCTAGTCTTGTTTCTTGCACTAATTTCTCTCACCTTAGAAAAATTTCTGTGTTCCTATACTGCAGTTTTTTGGTTGGGGTTTTTTTGGTGGGTTTTTTTTTTTTCTGATTTGGTTTTAGGAGTGGGTTTTTTTTGCAAGGGAGGCTTGGGTTGGACTTTTCTCTGCTTGAATAAATTTAAAAATATAGAAGAGCGTAAAAACAATGAAATAACATATTATTATATTATTACAGTACATAAATGGTAATTTCCTGTATTGTAGTTTTGCTAAACAATCCATCTTAAAGCTTTTCACCTCTTCAGTTTTTCATCAGGAATCAAATACTTGCAAGAAGTTAGAGATACTTACTTAAGCTGCTTAGCTGGCGTATGATAGCAGCAAGGGTGCTATTTGTTACACATTCCAGTTCACTTGTAATTCCCTCTGGCAGAGCTCCTCGGCAGAGATGCCGTGGTTCAATGTTCCTTTTCACCAAAGGCATGGCTCACAATCTGGAATTTACAAACAAATATGTAGGATATTTACTAAAATGAAATTAAGAGCTATGAATCAGTGCAGCACATATTCAGGCTTTTTTCTACAAAAAATACTTCACCTTTCTTCTTCTAAAGCCCTTGCTTTAGCCTTCCCACTGTAAGATATTCTACAATTCCTACCGAGGCACGGGAGTTGTGCCCTGAAGCCAGAATACAACAAGAGCAGTGCAGAGTAGCAGAGGGTGCAGGTAATGTAGAAAATGTATGCTTTTTGCCTTAGATTTGGTGTAAGATTTACTGTATGCACAGACTTGTGCTGCAGTACCAGAATCACTGGACTTCAGTGCACATTTGCATTTATAAGAAACTGGCAGTCCCCACAGGAGTGGCAGGAAGGTCGCTGTCTGGAGCAAGCTGGCATCCTGCCTTGGCGAGGTGGCCACCAGACTGACCAAGAACTACAGCCCCGTAACTACGTCAGACACTGACCTACCCCAGCTCTCAGAGTTTTCAGTAAAAAGGATAAATTCACCTGACACACAAGGGCAAGTGCCTCTCAGAATTAGGCTGGGTGGGGAAGATGATGGTTTGCCACAGGTGGTCCTGCACAGCATTCTTAATGAGCTACGGGCATGCACTGAACCGCTTTTGGGAACATGCCAGATGCAGGAAGTCATTTATCTGAGAAAACTAAGGTTGTCAGAACCGGTTTTCTCGGAAAAATGAAACGAACTAGGACGGTGTCCTGGTTCCAGCTAGATCAAATCAGTGGGCCAAGATACTGTGTTATTGGATATCACCTCACATCATTGCCAGGGGCAGGGAAGACGGACTCTTCTCTCATTTCCAAGAATCAGGGAAAAAAGTGGCTACAGTTGAGTCAGGCTCTGCAGTGAGCATTTTCACATGTGAATCATTCTCTCCTTTTGTATACTTTTGTTATTAATATTGTGGCTGTTACTGTTCCTTTTCTTATCTCATTGCTGTTTCCAGTAAATTGTTCTTCTCTCAATCCATGATCTTCACCTTTTGTGCATCCCATTCTCCTCTCTGGCCAGCCGGGGTGGGAGAGGATGGAAGAGGGGGAGAAGGGGAGTGAGCGAGCAGCAGTGTGGTTTGCAAAGTCTCACTGGGAGAACTAAACTGGGGAGCAGCATTCCTAAACCAAGACAGATGGGGAAAACAAATAAAAAGAGATCTCAAAGCTTCACAAAAGGGCACAGAAAACACTATCCTGCAGAGAGCAGCTTTGAGAATAAGGATGCCCAAGTGAGACAGAACTCTCCCAAAAGGGAAGCAATATAAAATGAAAATGTCTAATCCAGTTTTCTTTAAAATGACATTAACACAATGAGTCAACTTGATTACTTTTTTTTAACACCAACAATTCAATGTCCATGCACTACTCATGAATAATATTCTGTTTAAAACCATGTGGCACCAAAATTTTCTGGAACAAGAAGTTACAGTATTATGAAGGACATAAGTTCATTTGGAAAAGACTTAACTGAAAATTTCATTTTTACTGCACTAAAGCAATTAAAGTAGCCTTTCAATTTCTCTAATGAAAATCACATTAGTAAATTAAAACATCTTTTTGCCTTTCAAATGTTGCACAGTAATTTTTGTAATGACTCCCAGCCTGAAGATTTAAAATATTTTATTCTCAAGAACATTTATAAAAGCGTAACAACTTCAATGAGCAAAGAGCAAATTATTTAACTGTAAGACTATTCCATAACAGGTCAGGAAGGAACTGCCTTCTAAGCAGTAGTCTTGAATTATATTTTTACATCTTTCTTAATATGAGATAGTTTGAAATTAAGAAATTAAGGCTAGTTGAGTTTGCTAAATTTTAAACAATACATCAGGGGTAACAGAGGAACAATTTTTATTTTATACTTGACAAAATAACTTCCCATTTCTGTTCTATATTTTTCTGTTTCTCTACAAACAGAAGCATTTCAAAATACTACTTAATATCCATTGCAGACACTTTTCTGAACTTGATCAAAAATAAGTCAGAACTGGAAATTCACTATTACAGACAGAAGAGCAACATCTAGCAACATCACACTGCAAACAGGCTAGTGCCTTGTAGCTAGGAAATTAAAGTCATTATGAGGAATTCTTTCACTGTAATGTAAATGTTACAGTGAAATTACATTTCATATAAATGTAACTTGTAAGAAATTAATTAATAGGAGCATAAATTAAAGCTAAATTAAAATTTTATATGTAAAGGCCACCAGAATAGAGCCTGTTTTTCCCATGGCTTTCTGTCCAGCATTCTCAGAGCTGTCCCCCTCTTACCTTTTGCAGTTCACCCAGCTTTCCTCACTAACCCACACAAGACACGGGTCCCAGTCGGAAGCTGGCTGCACACTGCCCAGCTAATCATCTTCTACCTCTTGAAACACCCACCACACTGAGTACAATCAGAATGCCTTCCACCAGGGGCTCTAATTTAAGTCCCTTCTCCACATAATGTTCTTCCTTGCCTATAAAACCTAATTTAAAGAAAACATACAACTGCAGTTTGAGCTTTTCGTTTTCTCATCAATTCTTGATGAAATGGTCCAGTGTGTTCAAGAGCTACCAGGGGAGCGAGAGACCAACCCAAGACATCCCATTTCTCTAAGGAGCAGGCTAAAGCACACAGCAGCACTGAGGGCAGGGGGAAATAAACAACATTCATATTTAAATACATGATTTAAATTATTATGTAGCCACCTCATTTCAGTTTGGAGTTTAATTCCAAAAAGGTAAACTGAACACTGATGAGTAAATATATGCAACAAATTAAGCAATCCACTACCTGCTCCTGATCAGAGAAAAAGAAAAAAAGAACTCCACAATTGCATTAAGTTTCTTCTAATTTAAAACCTTTACCTAACTGAATCAAATACTTACAGATCTATTCAGATACTAAACCATTAGAAAGTAAAAAGCTTGTGTCCTTACTACTAAAGCACTACCACCCTTTTCTTCAACACACAAAACTCAGATGAATTTAATCTTTCTTAAAGAAAATGCATGAGAAGAGAGGCTAAATTTATTTCAAAATCTGTGTAACAGGAGGTTAAACAAGAAATCAAGACAAAATAGGCCTCAGTCTTCATGAGGCTCACCCAGACTGAAGGGAGTGTGTTACCAGGAGCAGAAGACACGAATTTGCAATGGCAATTCCACTGCCTTTCACATTTCATTTCCACCTGTTTTGAGTGACACTCAGTTCCAGTTTCTTCCTAGACAAGATACTCACTGTGATGTCACTGTAATAAACACACTGGCATTTACCAAATCATATTCAATTTTACAACACAGAGGTGTAATAACTTATCTTCCTTTCTGTCACGATTTAACCCCAGCCAGCAGCCGAGGCACACACAGCTGCTCACTCCCTTCCCCACCAGCTGGATCAGGGAGAGAATTGGAAGAGTGAAAGACAGAAAACTTGTGGGTTGAGATAAACAGAGTTTAATAAGGAAAGCAAGAGCTGCACACGGAAGCAAAGCAAAATAAGAAATTAATTCACTGCTTCCCGTGGGCAGGCAGGTGTTCAGCCATCTCCAGGAGAGCAGGGCCTCATCACATGTAATGGTTACTTGGGAAGAAAAGTATCATCACTCCAAACATTCCCTCCCTTCTTCCTCCTTCTTCTTCCCACTTTACATACTGAGCATGATGTAATATGGTCTAGAATATCCCTTTGGTCATTTCGGATCATCTGTCCCAGCTGTGTCTCCTCCCAACTTCCCAAGTACCCCAACTTCCGGGTCTGTGTAAGCATCCTCTTTGTCAATGTGGCAGTGTAAGAAGCAGAAAAGGCCTTGGGTCTGTGTAAGCCCTGCTCAGCAACAACAAAAACATCTCTAGATTATCAACCCTGTGTTCAGCACAAATCCAAAACACAGCCCCCTACTAGACACTGAGAACAAAATTAATTCTACTCCAACCAAAACCAGAACACCTTCCACCCACAAATTGACAAATCCAAGGCAACAAAATTGTTACTATTTTCAAAACTTGTGCTGGTGCAGAAGATTGGTCCCAATAATAAGTTTGTAATTTTTTTTACACATTTTACCCCAGCTAAGTAAACAATGAAGCCAGAGACTTAAATTTTGGATAAATAGATCCAACTCCACTCCCTGTGTGGAGCCACCAATGCTCGACAGCTGGCTTTAAGCTACCAGCTGCATCTAGCACAAGAGATGAAGGATCTAGAAAGATGCTATATCGCATATATACAACCGGCTGAAGGAGAAATGCACAAGACATTAGTGTCAGACCAGAAAAATCAGGAGTCCAAAGGGGAAAGAAGAAAAACTAAGACAGTGAGATGTCACTTAACATCTCACTAAACCCATGCGTGCCTCATTGGATGTGGATCAGATGCGACATCTGGCTGGATTGAATTCTGACTGGAGTACAAACAAGACACCACTCTCCAAACGCTACAGGCATCAGCAACTCGATTTCCACACACATTCTGAAAGGACAGGACATCAAAAGCTTGAATTAGCTTAGATCAACCCATTAAAATTCAGATTTTGCATGCTCCCTCAGTATTCTCATCTCCCTCTTTCTTCTTCCCTCCCCACCTCCTATAACAACTTGCATAACTGCCTTTTGTCTTAAAATTAGAAGGCATTTACCTCAGTAGTTATTGCTGTAGAGGCAAGTGTGGTACAGAAAGACTTAATCAAAGCATTTTTGCTTTTCTTTCCATGCTTCCCCTGCAGTTGCACAAGTACCGCTCCAGGTCAACTCAGACCACCTTCCCCTGGACAACAGCTGATAAACTGCATGCAAGAAGTCTGACATTGCCTTGGCAAGTCAGATTTTTTAAAAATCACGTAGAAAGCAGATGTACAGTAACAAACTTGTAAGATGACAAACACCATGTGCAATCTTTCCAAACAGCAGAGCATGGCTATTATAAGAGACAAGCTGGGTTTTTCAAGTATTTGAGCTACTGGCAAAAACTCGAAGCACCAGCTGTTTCCCAAACCTGCCTTTTGTCCTTTCACATCCTCAAAAAGGCACTGTAACTTACACAAGTGCTAAAAATATGTATCTGAATTTCATGGTTCTTTATTTTAAGTTCTTTACATATTCACTAATATCACAAAACAAATTTCAATTCATTAAACAGCCCCTCTACTTGTGAATGTTTCCTTATTACATTTTCTCAAAGACATTGTTCAATCTCTTTTTTAAGGTTTCAGAGGTTTCTTCTTATATCCCCTAGTAAAATATGACAAAGCTGAACACTTTACCACAAAAAAGAGCTTTCTATACATCAATCCTAAATTCTCCCTGAATATATGCTGTTATTTTCCGAGAGCTTTAGAGCTTTTCATTGGTGAATCTCACAGATCTCTATTAAAAGAGAATATACTATAATTCTCCTACAAAGAAGAAAAATGAGATGGACTCAATATGCAGCTTGCCATGAGTAATGTACCAGATGGGATTCCATTCAAGATTAAGCATCTAAATTATATGAGCTCAGCAGAAACCCAGAGAGCAACCAAATCACCATATATCTTGATAGATACAAGAATGACACAGTGAGCTCAAATACACATGAGCACCTCATGTGTAAGCCCTGACAGGCACCCACCTAAATTTCACTGTCTCAATCTAGAACTGCATTTCACCTCATCAAAACTAGAGAAATACTGTCGGTTTCCTCACCTCAAGCCACACAATGAAGTTACAATACCTCCTAATCAGTCTCCACATCTAGGGCATTTCAACATTTAGAACCTTAACAGACAGTTAAGTTTTGCTATATCTAATGTTCTAACAGTCAATTCAACACACAGTTTCCATCTCTGAATGGCACCCAATTTGGTAATGTTGCCCATTTTTCTATTCAAGTTTGTCATTCTAGATGGCTGCCATCACCCACCTTCAAAATTCATGTATGTGCTTAATAGGAATAGAAGGGAAAGCAGAAAGATTAAAGACTCCGAGCACCCGGTTTGGAGATGCTCTCCCATCTCCATTTTTTTTTCCCCATGGAGGTGCCATTATCACTGATGTCCCTGTCTTCCAAAGGCTTTCCATCCTTCACAGGACACAAAGAAAGAGCTACATGGATAGCAAACATTGTTATTCCTCTTATCCTAAGGGAAGGAAAAGAATAAATATGCCTTTAATGCATGCTCCTTTCTGTTTTTATCTTGTCCTAAATGACTGGGAACCCGATGTTTGTGAACCTTTCCTACTTGTCATCTCTAAATGTCATTTACTACCTTATCAGTAATGACAAGTTAAAAACAAACCAGAACTAGCATATATTCTGGAAATTATTAAGTTCAAAATTCATCTAATGTTCATCTGTACTTTTAAAGGTTTTGTGGTTTGGTTTTTTTTAATTGGCTTCATTCTAACAAGAATTTGAATCCATATTTTGTATACTGCCAAACAATATAGACTATCTGGCCATCAGTTGATGTTTAACAGTGCTCTAATACCACAGAAAATTTTTTTTATCAAAAGGCATCGAAACAAGACTAATTTTTAATAGCCTCTTCTAGCTATTCTAGTTCTATCAAGTACACAGTTCCTCTCTCAGCCACATTACTATGTAGCAACTAACAAAACAAAGTTTTACTAAACCACAACTATGCTTTAATACCAAATACTTCACTTTTATTAGAGCTATCCCAATCTAAGAGACAGTGTATTTTTTAGTTAATATACCGATTTTTTCCACATTTGACATAATTTTTATGCTACTCTTGATTTTGATGAGTTTGCTGATACAAGGGCGGACTTCTGATACAAATATGCACAAAGTCTAACAGAATTCTATTTTCTAAAGATAACTAAAAATCACGAACATTTCTTATCCACAACAAATCACATCTTTTGACAATAGAAGTGAAATGCCTAGGAAGTGTCCACCTTGCTAAAATTTAATATATAGCCAATTCTGTCAACATTGTTTGCACTGCTCTTCCTCTGATTGCCAGATCTACATGAAAAGAATGACAGTCAAGGCTGGAATAAAAACTGGTTTTTTTATTTCTTATCATCAGACCACCACTTCTGATCTGCCTCTCACATCATACAAATCTAGGTATTAGCAATGATGAAATAGGCACAGAAATCCCTAAAGCTATTTTGCTTCTTTAATAGAGCTCTTTAATGTCTCTTGCAATGAGCTATTTCTGAAGGTTCACCAACTTGGATGGTTGTTTTGTTTTCTTTATTTGGCTGAGTTTTTGTCTGTGCTGAGATCTTCAGGGCAGATTTTATGGTCCAGTGATATTATGAAGGAAAACAAGACATTAAGCAATGACAAGATAAAGGACAACAGGGGATGGTGATTAGTTTTGTTTATCTATAATCTAAAATTGTATGGATGTACATTTTCCTAGTCAACCCTCCACATCTCCAAAAAAACAAGTAATAAGCAGAACAATAGCTACCTCTCTCAACACAGTGGGCCTGCAATAGTAAAAAGTCTGCAGAACCATTAAAAGGTGAATGCGTTAATTCAGAAATTTCCACTAATTAAAAAGTTGAGAGAAAAAAGAGTAAATCGATCTTCACAGTAGTGGACATTTACAGGTACTTTAAATTTAGTTCTCATCAGTATTTCACATTAACTCTAAACATGCACAGAAAAGATAACACTCACTAATGCAGGAAAAGAGGCCCTGAGGATGATTTAACCCAAAATTAAGTAGCTATTCTTTCCTTGACAGTGCAGACTGTAATATAAGAGGCTTTAAAACATTATCAGCAACTATGGAGTCGAAATCTGCCTTATTTTCTCTACAGCTTCCTGAACTGGTATTTCAGGGTCTTTTTGCCTTTGTTCTACAACCCCATGTCTGCCTTACCTGTTAACTGTAGTTCAAGATGACCTTTGGGCATCTGCCATTCTGTGATAGTATCAAAGGTCTCATCAAGTTCTGCTGAAGTACTTGTGTCTACAGTTCACAGCCAAGTAAAAGTGCCTCAGTGAGGGAGACTGGGAGGACCACTTCAAAGTTCTTGCATTAACTTTTACCCCTCAAGAGAACTAAAATATTGCAAAGCTACAATCCCAAGTATAACTTTTCCCCTTCACAATACTTTTCACAGCAGCACAGAAATAAAAAGCTTATCATTACAAAGTACAGACAGATTACGAAGTTTCATCTCCTGCTCCAAAATAAGGGATCATATATATGTCATTCAGTTAAATGGCTTCATCACTGTTAAAGGAAGAAATAAAGGTATTTCTCACTCTCTGCTAATAAAGCCAGTAACTGAAGTTACTACACTGGTTTATGTCCATTTCCAGGTATGCAATTTTTCAGGTCCAACTACAACATACCTATGAAATACAGAATGTATTTCCTGTATTAAGTTTTCTCACTGTCCAAATTAATGGACTCTGCCATTTATACTCACAGCATTTTTTCCACTGCTTAGTATGCAAAAATCTTTGCCAGTAATTTACACTGGATTTTTTTTTACTCCTGTCACTTAAATCTTTATACTTTTTTAAGATGTCTTATGATTTGCAAAAAAATACAGGAAAACATATACATAGAATGTTTTTCATGTTTGTTTTTTTTTTTTAAACACTAGTATTTACTTAATTCAGTCACCTCATTTCTTCACAGGATAAGCTTTCCTCAGAACCTCTACACATAGCCCTCAACTAGCTTTACCTCTCTTTCTCATGCTTATCTTTACTATGAAAACAGATCTGAAAGCTGAGATTTTGGGTTGTGCCACTTTCTTCCGATTACCTTCTCCCTTAGAATAGCTTACAGCATTACAGTAGTAGTCTCAGACTTTAGGCATCTCATTTTCAAATAGCCTTCCTGAATCTAATATCAGATTTCTATTCCTTAAGATTTTCTTCTTTGAAAGAAACACGAAACAACGCAAGAAATACACTGTGGTTCCACTGAACCCGTGTGTTAAGTTTTTGAATAATGTTTCTCCTCACTAACACATTTTGATCTTCCTTGACACACAATGTTACTAAGACATCTATTTAAAAGCAGATTTGCTTACCTGAAATCTAACAGAAGTTCACAGATTGCACAATACAATAGCTTGCTGTACTGAATTCAATCACTCTGCCAGCATCAGACCCACCCACCCTTTTCTACTCATTCTACATCAGAATACAGATGACTCAGGGCACCTTCACACATGACTAGAGTCTCTCGCTTCTAGATCACAAGCTGTCCTTTCTCTAACCAAAATTTTGTTCATTAAACCAAAACACTAATTATGCTTTCTCTCAAAAGATATAAGGCTAAAAGGTACTAAAGAAATCCAACTGAGTAAACAGAAAGACATCCACACACTGTATACTTGTTGCTGTAAAAAAGAAAAATTCAGGACAAAAATAAAAAAGTTCACGAAGAGCGTGGACTGAAAAACTCTGGAAAAACATGTACAGAAGCTTTTTCACAAATAAGTTTGAATCTGGTTTAACAGAACGCTATTACCTAACTCTGTGCTTAATGGTAAAAGGTGGCTAGTCACATCAATACAGCATGCTGAATGGGGAAAAAAATTGGTTTCTGCATGTATGGGTCTAAGAACAGACTGACTACCATTAAATGTATTAATTGTTCTCTATAAATCACATTTTTTCTTCTGTCTTCTTTCCAAACCACATGAATAATCCAAGCACACACGGAATGATGAGACCTCACATTGTTTCTTTCTGTTGAACAAACAGTGATCAGTTTAAAGTATCAACAAAAGATGCCGACACGTTAATCTTGTTCTTAGCGTGATGGCTGCTCATCCTGCTCGTAGTCCCTTCCAGATGGCTCAGTGTGAAAGGGATGGTGGGATGAGGAACAAGGAATATTCCATGCTGTTCTGAACATCTGTTCCACTGTATTCACACATTTTAAAAAAAACAATAAAAACCTTACTGCCACTATCAATTTTACTATTTCAGCCTAATACTGCTAGACTAATACCAAACACAGTGTAAATGTTATACACGCACATAAGAAAGGAAAAGATGTCTTTTCAAATCATGTAAGAGCATTTGTTCAGTTTTTGCTATCTTAAGAACGGACTTGTTTCAATCAGGAAGTACTTATGCTGTATTGAAAACAGGGTTTTCCTTCATATGACCTTTCTGTATTATACTCCAAGAATTTATCATCCCTTCTCCTGTTCAGCAAACAGAATTGAACCGAGTCACCATTTGTTTCCCCCTAGTTTTATTATTTCTCTTTACTGCAAAGATACACACTATGCATTTGTTGGAGCTTGTTTAAATTCTGTTTGTCCAGTTTGGCACAGTAATTCAAAAATACTTTGCTTGTGCATATGAAGAAATAGTGGCAGCCTTTTGTTTTTTAAGCAGAGTTGAAAGAAACTAAACTATAAATGCCTTTCTACAGCATACAGTCTACCTCTCAAGTAACATTTACCCTTTAAAACTACCACGCTTTTCTTGTAAAGAAGTACCCAGCCAGAACTAGGAGAAACTTGGCGCAGAATTAAGAAAGAGGCGGAAGCAGTGCTTTGTCCTACAGCACAGGAAAGAAGACTTAGATTGATCATCCTCCCATTTTGTATCATCTTGACACGTGCAAACCATAAGGCTGCTGAATTATTCAGTTCTTTGTACTTTGAATAACCAATGATTACATGTATGAAAATTTAGAAGTTCTGAAACACTGACTGGAAAAGCAGCAGATCGTAAAATCTAATTTTGTTTTGACCTTTAATACCCTAAATGGTAACACTCAGTGAGAAGTATAAACCAGATGAAGCCAAAAGGAACAAAATCACAAAGCAGCAGAGAGCTAGTTATAACATCAGCTAATTAGGTCAGGAACAGCCCTCCACTAGCAGGTCGAAATGTTTACAGATGTCATCTGGAAACATGCTTGGATCTTAATCAGATGTGAGTAGAGTTTGCTGTGTAGACTGAGCCACACACTTCTCACTCTCCACAGCAAAACTCAGCAGCCCAGACAGCTGAGAAAATGTCTACAGGCCACGATTTCAAAACACAGAAGTATTCCCATGAACTGGCTAAGATGAATTAAGCCTTAAAAGTAAATCAAGGTTCAAGCAACTTCCTGTGCACTGCAACACTAGTGATTCCCACCTACTTAGCATCTATTAATTCTTCTAGTACAGTAATACCATAGGGTAACAAATAATAATAAAAAACAATTTTAAAATTACAAAACCAATAGAATTGCCATTTAATTAACACTGATACTTAATTAACAATTAATCATACCACGACATTTCCCACCTGAAGGAAATTTCTTTGTTCACCACTCACCTATTCCAGGATCTTTTTGGACTGCAATCCAAAAAGCATCATTACAAACAAATTCCTTCTTCATCTATCTGACAAGTAAACTAAGAAGGCGAAGAGTGCCTTTTCATGTCCCAATTTACGATAAAATACTAAGAAACTATTTTAAGTACGATTCTTTCAATACAGTCTCTTGAAAGATGGCATAAAACACCTTGCAGTGCTTACTTTAAACCTGTTTTGGTTATCTGATGAACATTCTTTTAAGAGTTTAGTTTGAGTTATAGAAAAATCACATTTTATCTACACTACAGAAATGAAAAATTCTGAGACACAAGAATCATTACCATATAATTTTTTTACACTACTTCAATTTGATGCTGGAACAACTTGTAACAGAATACTGAAAGTCTGCAACTATAAAAAAGCTTTTTCTTAGTGTTTTAGACTACAATAATGCACAAATTGCTCCTGCAGACCATTTAGAGTGCATTTGTCCCAGCCTTCCTCCTTCACAAACAGTAAGAGCTGTCAAAATCAAATGCCTTGATTATATAAAGAAAACCTAAGTTGCAGCTAGGCTTGCTGACTTACACTGATCCCATTTAACAGAGCCTTACTGGATTTAAAGTGCTCGAAATAACTGTCTGGGTCACAGTCCATGTGATAACGGCCACCTGGTAAGGCTTCAGGAGCCCTCCTGCAGGGACAACATGCCATTCAGATCCTCCAGTGACCTCAAGCTAAACCAGAAGCAGATTCAGTAATTTGCTTCTCAGAATTCCAATTAACCTTAAATTGGAAGGGAAAGTAAAAAAAGGAATCAAGAATTCCCTTTTATGTCAAATAATATCCATTTTATGGCAATACACAGTGTTCCCTATTTCACATATCCAATATTTACCATGAAAAACCTTTTAAAACAGGCTTTTTTTGAAAAAAAAAAAAAATCTGTTCTTAACCTCTTTTACCGCACAGCAGTTGATCTAAAATGTCACATGGAAGTGTTACATTTTCACATAGTTTAGTTAATCCAAAATTTAAAATGTCATAGGGAAGTGTCAAGTTTTCTGACAGTTCCTTTTCCATAGAAGAAATCCTCTGGATAGCGTACACATAGGAACAGTTTATGTACATTTAGGTTCTTTATATACACAAACAATTTATACACATTTATTATACATATGACACACTGAGATGATGGAAGAGACCAGTAATGTAGGTCAAACAGCAAAAGAAAAAGCACTGAAGATTAATGTTGAATTGTCGTAATACACTCTCCACCTCGACTCCTAACACATTTCCTCCACTACCAGTTCTCACCAGGCAGGAGACTTTACCTCTGGGAAACAACTGCAATGATGCTTTATCAGACTACCACACTGTATCACAAGCCTTAAAATACCCTGCAGTCAAGCAACTTCAATGTCCATCAGAACAGCCACACAACAACAGCAGAAATGTTCTGGCGTGTGTCAGGAAACATACGGACAGCCCATGAAGATGTAAATTATTACAAAGTAAGCAACATCCCTAAATTTCCTTCAGATGAAGCTTCACACCCACACCATGAATCTTCCTGATGACGACACTCCTAAACAACACTTCACTTTCCCTACATATCAGAAACCTGGAAATGGCAACTAGTCTACGTGGGGGGAAAAACAGATTTATTTTGGGTGCTCCAACGGAAAAATTGAACTAAATATTTTGTCTTTGGATCCAACAGCTGAGTCTAAGTGAATCAACATAAAAATTCCCAACTATTTTTATCCTGAGCCAAGTGTGCCATCTGTTCCCATGAAGTCCATCTTCTGGTAGCTACCATACTACAGAGTGCCATGTGATCGAGGACTGGTGTATAAATCAAGAAAGATACTATGAGTGACAGAGGCAACAGGCAAGAGAGTAGTAAATATAAAAACACACACAAAAAAAACCCAACCCACCATCCAAAAAGTAACCACAAAGCACAGGCAGCCTTATCATGGCTCCCTGCTACTACAACTTGTTGTGTTGCGGTTATTTCGCTCTGGTGCCCAAGGCAGGCTGAGCTCTTGTCAGAGGCTTTCCCAACGTGGGGATGCATTTCAAGTCTTTCCCACACGTTATCTGTCTGTGCACAGTAATCTGAGCACTAATAATGCTACTTCCCTCTTCCAGGTAATCTTCCTCACTGTCTTCCACACAGTTTTAACATCAAGTTAATCACAGAAACCATTCCTGTTTGACACACAGGAAATCAGACATGTGTAATTTTTCAGTTTATAAAATGAAATAGTAACAGTTACAGATGGCACACCAGGACACTCAGTTATAAGAAGTACAGAAGCTCCCTACATTCCAACTGATTCACAAGCAAGTAACATGGGGTCCAGCAGAAATCAAGATGGATCATACTCCTTTTCCTGGCCTTATCAATACTGGAGACATTTTTACAAAACTAAGTTACATGGGCAGATATCCCTTGGTACCTCTCACTAGGAACAGAATACCAAGAGAAATGGAACTGCAGTAAAAAAATAAATCTAAATACACTTGATATATCTGTTTTTAGTATATGAGATTAAGATTGTAGGCAGCTACATCTCCCCAAATACAAAACATTACCTTTTCTCTTGGTGTTTCTGGCTCTTTTGTGACAGATCCTCCCTCCTGCTAGCATCCCAAATTCACATTTCAAAGTTCTGCCCACCATTAACTTCTGAATAATTCAACATATAATCCTGGTCTCAGATTTTACTTTTTGCTGCTGTTTTGGGGTGGGGTTTTTGGGGGGGGTGTTAGTTGGGTTTTTTAATTATTTGTTGGGCTGGGGTGGGGGTTTTTGTTGTTTTGTTGGGCGTTTTTTTGAGAGGGGCTTAAATAAAGCTAAAATCAATGTCAGGCAGTAGTACAAGTAACATGCTTTGATACAGTAGCATCGGCTTACAAAACCTTATTTGCAGCATTAAAGAGATTTCCTCGTTATACATACAGTAACTCCCATTGTGCGACAAATAAGCTACTATAAAACCATAGTGAGTCTCAGACAGAATTCAGCAGTTAGTCTTCTGTAAAAATCCCCTTTCAAGACTTGCAGGCTGGAAAGTTGTGTTCCATGAAATCTGGCATTGTATCAACACATCTCCATGGAGCTGGCACGATAGAAGTGCTCCAGAAACCAGCTTCAAGGAAAAAAAGCATTCTTACCATGTGTAATAATGGCTAAAAAGAGGCTTAAGCAACTTTTTCTCCTAGCTAAAAATTATCAAATCGTACCTAAGATTACTGAGGATGCAGAGGTTACCAATGACAGCACTGAACAATTTTTTAGATCTGTTTTATTCCTATATTTCAAGTCAGTGCATTTAAGTACCCTTTGTGGAACCTTTTGTCTTTCTTCAAGACATACAGACATATATATGTCTTGAAAATGTAAAGTTAACTTTTTAAACAGTCTATGAAATTGCAGAACCTAACAACAAATATTTGAAGGCAACACAATGATTTATAGCTATGTCTGCAATTCTCTTTTAGTCAATGTCAAGTGTGGGTGAATGCCCAGTGTCAGCTGGGAGGAGAACAGTATTACAAAGTATAATAAAAAGCACAAATTATCAAAACACATGGAGTCTAGAATGAAGAGTAACACAATCCATCAGGATTTTCACATGTGAACCTCTGGGGATGTTCAAAGACTTCAGAGGCTGCATTAGCAAGTTGTGTGGTACGACAGGAGCATAGGCACCTGCAGAACAGAAGAGCTGATGATGATGACCCTGTGCCCATCTTGTATACATTTTTTTTTGTAGGGAAACAAGAGTATTTGTTGCAAACCAGCACTCTCCCAGTCTACAGCCCATCAGATGCTGACACTATCACATATGATGTCCTAAAGACATCCTTTTGGTTTTAGACTCACCTGAAAGGAAAAGAGTTCAAACATGTCTCATCTGGGGAATTTGCATCATAAATATAATCCTGGATCCAAATCAAACCTATAGCATAAGACATCCTAAACCGCCTGTTATTTCAGTATGTTTTAATATGCTACACAAAGGCTGAAAAAGAGCAGTTTTATTTCACTTTAATTTTAAGAGGACAAGATGGAAGAAAAGAGGCAAATACAGGTTAAAAAAAAAAAACAACAAACCATCATCTTGAGGAACAAAACATCACAAAATTTTGTAATTATGCTTCCCTCCAATATTTACAAATGAAGGCTCCATAGGAAAGGAGGGAATAAAAAAACTCTATACATAAGAGTCAGAGCTCCATCAATCCTCTCCTTCCCTGTAATGCACTTGGCCACCTAACCCTTGGGGAAGAATCTCATTTTCTTCACTTACTGGCAGTCAGACACCCACCAAATTCCTGGCAATACAGCCAACTAAATCCCGCTGAAAGAGGAACAGACTGCCTAAACCTAGCAGGGCTGAACTGCCAAGGAGCATCAGAAAGCCTATTTCAGTAAGGTTACCTAACACTTGTGTTACTACACTATCTGTACACCTAGACATTAAATTTACTCTCCTAACTTGAGAAAGGCAAGAAGCACCATCTCAACTCTGCCACTGAGAGGCATAAAGCCACTTGATGATGCTGACCAGCATACAAGGCCTGTAGAAGCATCAGAAATTTGACCTAAATTATATCCATACTTAGCAACAAGTGCTTCAACCACAAGATGAGTTATGTTTCCCTCTCAGAAGCAAAACCCAGTCACTGCCTTAGGATCCACTCCGCTTTAAGTTGTCCTTTTCAAGACAGCTGTAAGCCAACTGCTCCTTGATTTAACTAAATGGATTCTTTTCCCCATTACTGTTTCAACATTTGTGCTATTATAGCTGCTGCTCCTGGCTGAGCTTCTTCTCCTGTTGCAATCAGATTGGAAGTCAGCAAAAACTTAATCCACAGGAAAGAAGTCAAAGCAGTTTACGGTATTACTGCCTTTATATCTGAGAGCACGGAAGTGATAGTGAGAGCACTCAATCTACTTCAGCACAATGGGGGAAAAAAAAAACCCCAACAAACAAAGCAATTCAAGCTGAAGTCCCATTTCATACCAAAACATGGCAAAGGCATTCCAAACACCAGTTTCAATGTTTAGTTGTGTAGGTGAGTAGCAAGCAACTAGGTAACAAGACCTGAAGGGTTAGGAACTGCTTCCTACAAGAAATGGCATAAATACTGTCATATTAAAGAATTTTAGTTGAGTCATAGATATTCTAGGTTGAAAGGCACCCATGAGGATAGTCAAGTCCAACTCCTGACTCCACTTAGGGCAACCTGAAAGTCAAACCAGGTACTTAGAAGTGTTGTCCAAATGCTTCTTGGACTCTGACAGGCTTGGGGTCACGAACGCTTCCCTGCGGAGCTTGTTCCCATGCTTGACCACCACTCTCACCGAGAACTTTTCCTTAATATCAAAGCTGCATCTGGGAAGTTCAGATTGATGTCATTCCCTTGCATCTTGTGCACGTGACACATGAAAGATTAGCACCTCCCCGTCCACCACCCTCACAAGGAAGTTGTAGACATTAAGATCACCCCTCAGTACTTTCCTCCCCCAGCTTACACTCAGTATCTCCAGCTGCTCTTCCTAAGTCAGGCCCTCTAGTCCCAGTCCACCTTATTGGTAGGAACACAAACCTAGGCACTAAAGAGCTCAGAGCTCTTGCAGTTTTTGGTCACCTTCTGTGGCCAGAATCACAATGGTGTCCCAGCAAACTCTGAGAAGGTCAACAAAAAATTTACTGACTAGAAGAAAACACCTCTTGCATGCATTACATATTCTGCTTACCTTCTTAGCCACATAAGTAGCTTATGGCTGTATCCTTTCCATCTCTTGCTGAAAAACATGCCTTTATTGAATGCTAACCTGGTATACATGGATTTCAGTGGTTTGTTTACAAAAAGAAACAAGCAGCATATAGCCATAAATATTTAAGACCAAATTTATTTTAGAAGAATGAAATATTAAATATGGGGTTTTAAAAATAAATAGACAGTACTCTGAAACAGGAGCATGGATAAAAACTCAAGACAAAAACTGGTATCCTCTTCTCAGGAACAAGTCACTTATCTGATGAAAGATACCATCACATCTCAAGAAGAGCAGTTGCCCTCAGCTTCTGGTAAACAGTGAAGGTCCTTTTTTTCTGTTTCAAGAGACTAAGATGGAAACAAGGACAAAACACTTAAAAAATGGAGGGAACCATTCTCTGTATGTTTTGGATCTAAAAAGTCTTAATTCTTACAATTCATAGAGAACACATCATTTCTTTACCTCTTTACAGCTACTTTAATCATCAGTCATAAAACAGTATACAAGTAGATTGCTTCTTGAACTGATCCCACACTATTTCCTAATTGCATCTATCAGAATTCCATAGCCAAACACCTGAAGAGAAGCTGCTCAGTGTTATGTTGATAAGATGCCCTGCCCGCATTTTAGCCACAGTCTAATATTCTCCTCCTTTATAGGACCCACTGACAGTACTTCTCCTCCTTCACTTCCAGCACTTCACTGCTTGGTGCACACTCTCTACCCCAGTTGCCAATACCGCAACGAAGATTTGTGTCCCTCACACGTCCTACAGCTGCTCGCCTCTGCTAACTTGGACTCTGCTCTCCACACCTCACTTCTGGCAATGCCATGTCTCACTTTGGAAGTTGCCAGCTGGTCCAACAGAAGTCTGAGGCACTGGTAACCAAGAGTAGAGGTATAAACTAATGCTTTCAACTACCCTTTCACCCCTGCAGTTTTACAATCCAGTGTTTGCCAACAAGCCCTATCTGGTACAAAACACATTACTAGAGCTGTTTACTAGTCATAGATTTTAAAGACCATTTCTTATTCTCAGAAGAAAGACTCCACTAACTAAAAGAATGGGACAGGATAGTTGCTCCTCCCCTTTTCCTATCCACTTACCACAGACATTCCAAACTCCTCTCTCACTGTCAGGGTAAAACATCTTATTCAAAGGCTGTGTTCTTTGAATATGAAAATTCCTCTGACATGCCCCATAACATGTCAACTCTTTCCACAAACCCTCAGAACTAAATGCAGTTTCTCCCCAAATAATGGGGAAAATGTACCTAGCTAACTAAATGCTGACAGGCTACAGATCAGGCAGCTACCCACAAAGACTCAGTGCTCTATTTTTTAAGTGTAAAGAGCCATTAATGCCTCTTTTTAAACTGTTTTAATGCACAGCTGAGGCTGCCTTTTAGCTGCACCCAGATAATTTAAGGGCAGTCTGTTTAATCTTGAAGGCTCTTCTTAGTGGTGCCAAGCAACAGGATAAGAGGCAATGGGCAGAAACTGGTACACAGAAGTTCCACCTGTACATGAGGAAGAACCTCTTTCCTGTGTGGGTGACCACACACTGGGATTGCCCACAGAGCTTGTGGAGATACTCAAGAACCATCTGGACACAATCCATGTGCTCCAGGATGACCCTGCTTGAGCAGGGAGGTTGCACCAGATGACCCACTGTGGTCACTTCCATTCTGTGAAATATACAAACTGCACACAAAAAAGGAGGAAGCTTTAAAAGTTAATGTTTTATTTACAAATAAATGTGTGTGATGCAATGA
Source organism: Atrichornis clamosus (assembly GCA_013400975.1). Classification (NCBI taxonomy): domain Eukaryota; kingdom Metazoa; phylum Chordata; class Aves; order Passeriformes; family Menuridae; genus Atrichornis; species Atrichornis clamosus. The sequence goes on from WBMZ01014669.1 coordinate 75,346, forward strand.
GTATTGACAAAGTATGTTTTAATTTTATTCCTGAATTTAAAAAAGGGCAGCCATCTAGATCCTGATGATCACTGCAGTCTCTTGTGAACTTAAAGAAAGCAGCTTGAAATTACAGCATCTACTTCCAAAGGGAAAAAGCCCAACTTATGATTTTCCCCCCTCCAGTTCCACAATGGTTTGTACTGAACTTTGCCATGAGTTTGCTTCAAAATATTTTGCATAATGGACCAGAACACTTTCAATATTATCTATCATTAAATTGCTTTGAACAGAAAGGTTTCCTAGATGTTCATTCTTAACACTAGTAAGTAGATTTTGAACCTAAACATGTTGAAGGGAAAATAATGGGGGGAAAAAATTAAATCCTGGAATGTTAATGTTCAGGATGCTTTTGTTTTTCTTTAATCAAACAACAAAAACAAAGAAAGATACAGAATTCTGAAGTGAACCTACTACAAACTTGCCTCCCTTACATCACTGCTGTTGTACTAGTGATAAAATCTTCTCCTGTGAAATGCAATTATTAGTTTAAAACCCATTGAGCTGATGAGATCCCACAATCCAATGGCAACAGATTTCTTAACTACAGCTGTAACCAGCTGGCTGCTGAACAGAAAAAAGGACTGCTATTGCCATCTCTGTGATGAGGCTCCAGTAGGCAATGCTGTGGTTGTTGGCACCCTTCCTGAGGTTGAGAATGACATCAAACCGAGCAAAACCTGTATGAGTGGAGACCAGTTTTTATGGACTGACAGGGTAAATACAGGCACAAACACATTGACTCCAACTCTCAAAGATTGTAATTTAACTATGACTACAGGGATCTTCCGTACACCCTACCAAATAATGTAACAAACCTATCAATACTTACTTTGCTCTTAACTACACTTTCAAATAATCGATATAATCTACAGAGACTACAAGCTGCATGTATAGAAAAAAATCAAGCCATTAGAGACTAATCTACACACAGTTCAAGAAGCAATCTAACTTCATCAGTTAAATTTAGAAACTGATTTATTTAATCATTGCACAGGCAACCAAGATTTAAACCTCATCTTCAAGCAGATCCCCGTGCACTAGCTGCATAATTCAAGGGAAGTTATTATGATGCCAATCATCGAAACAGTTCAGAGAAGAGGCCAATGACTGCATTTATTTGCAGAAATGAAAATTTCCCAGTTTCAGATAGTGATAATAAAGTATATTTCTATCTGTGATAGTTTGTTTTAAATCAAGAATTTAAGTTACTAAATCATTCTATAATTTACCAGCCACAAAGATTAAAGGATACAGGTTACATGACTGAAGAGATAGACAGCATAGGCACAAGTCTTGGCAGATAATTTTGGTTTAACCCTGACTAAAAATATCTCAGTTGCCTTCCCAATAAAAGTATTTCTAAAGATTGGAACAGTATTACCCACACAGCAATAACAAACAAAATTTTAACATCTTTTTTCAAAACGTGTAACTTAACACGCAGTATATTTATCTGCCAACCTAACTATACAGGTGTATTTCTTAGAATTGCTTGGATGTGATGACAAAGTAATTCTTCCACTAGTATACTGAATTGACACCTGGGGCTGGTTAAGCATCAGGGTCCATTTTCAAGCCCTGCAGCTGGTATCTCCTTCCTGAGTACATGATAACTTTGGGGAAAACACTTTTGTAATGTAGTATTGTAGGTTTATCATGGAAGTTTAGAAAAGCCAGTGCATGCTACTCATGGTAGGATGGTATTTTAAGCAATCAGCACCTTTCAGAAACATTTAATACGGTATTTTTATCAACCTGACAACTTTTGGGTGCATTTATAATAGCAAAACACACTAGGAAATCCAGAGAAGCAAGACAAGGCACAACTATAACCCAAGTGACAAAATTAGTAACTTAATTTCAAATTCAAATGCCTTACTATGTATGCAGAACAGGTGAATTAAACTGTTTAAATTTTTAATTATGACTTCTAAGTGAAATTCTTTGAAGTAGAACTTTAAAAAGAAAAAATACTACATTTCTGTAGAAATCAACCATTAAGTACAAGTTTTTCATTTTACTGACTAGGTAGCTCCCAAATTGTATATCCAGTTAGAATGTTTGTGATACATGAATGATCAATGTTCAACCAAAAATTAGGATTTGTTTACTAGAATTAGTTTTATTTTTTTTTTTAAACTCAAAGCCTGATTATTTCCAAGTATGTTCAGTATTGTCTTTATATACCCTTCAGCTACATTAAACTCCGCACTATTAAACACAAGACACTTCAGTTAAACTCTACACGAAAGCTGGGCTTAACCTGCACAATGAAACAGAAAATATTTGATAAAACTACACTGAGAATGAATAGCAAATATCTGAAAATAATTTTTGAAGTTTATGAATAAATATAACCTAGGTCAAATATTCCAAAACCAAGGTTCTTATTCCTGTAATAACTAATTTCTACAGCTTCCCATGAATAAAAGCAATGATGTTCCCATGCAGTACAACATGCAAGTGAAATGTAAGTGCTGTAACATTCACTGCTTCATTAAATAATAAGCGATATGCTAATCTAACAAACTAGCAGTGAAGCATATTTTCAGTCTTTGATATGTCCATTAGGTTTACCAATTTTTCTTTTTTTTTTTTTTTTTTTTTTTTTTACTTTCCCTGACACACTTCCTCTGCTTTTGACATTTACAGCAAGTGACCTTTATTCCAAACAATTTCAAAATATAGCCATCAAGTTACCTTACCATTTATTGGGTAATGCAAGAGGGGTAAAAGGGAAAGAGCGGGTTTTCTTTCATCCTTCTCCTTCAAAGGCTGTTGCCATAACTTTCACATTTCTGTGTGCATCATACTGCTTCCTGATCTCTTCATTCCTCAAAATAGTCTCCTACCTGGCATTGTGAATGTATGCATTTTCCAGAACTCTTCTTTTTCCTTACTTAAAGTACCATTTCTTACAGAACATATATGCTGGTAAGTATCTCGAATATCATCAAGCATATAATCAGAACTCAAAATTGAAACAAGCACATGCAAATTTCAGCTGAGGGGACAAAGTGTGGCAAAGGATCATAGGCTGTAGACAGAGTCAGCTCTAGGACACAGGCAAACAGTATCCTAAAGCCCTGCTGCACACTTGATTGTATTTCAGAGACCTTGAAGCAAGGCTGGCAGTGGTTTCTGCCAAAGGCAGCACTGTGGTGTGCAGTGCAGGAAGAAAACAGTCTCTTGCAGTAGCTAATACTTTTAACCTCACTCTCTCAGAAGGGAGAACAACAAACCTGCTCTTCAGCTTCTTCCCCTGCTCAAAAGCTTTCTCTTTCCCACTGCAGAAGCCGACAAGCTGCAGCTCTCTGGAAATATATATATATACACATACACTTATCAGCTCTACTTACTGTAACAAAATTGCGTGCACTTCGTCAGTAGTCGTTCATTAGCACCCCACAGGGTGTCCCACAGTGAAGGAAGTGCTACTCTTCCTCCAACACAACAAACATTCCCCACCTAAAGGTCTGTGGTATTGAGCGTGACAGCTGAGAGAGACTGGGAGCAGGGGGATATTTCCCCACACAGCTAGTTTAATATCAATAAATATAAATCTTTTATTATCCGTTGCACTTTGAGGCAAACAAACATTCAACCTCAGCAGATTTAGTTTAAATCTCTTCGACAATACATCAACAAAGTACAGATTATACAGGGTAAAAGTAATTAACAGATGCAAATTTATAAATCCAATATCTCATGAACAACCATGAATAAAGTAAATTTATTTCTGTTTTCTGCACAATAAGATTAGTATTTAATGCTACCAGTCTCCTGGGCTAGCAATGCTTTGACATTTGTTTCAGGGCCTAATACAGCACATCTTCAACAACACAAAAATATAAACCTCCTTCCCGAGGCTAACCCAAAACATTCTGGACATGTTTTCAAAATTCATCACTGGGCTTCAGTTCAAGGAACTTATCACTGTCAGAGCTATTTGTAATAGATTCACACAAATGCAAAGTAAGTGACAAGGACTGTTCAGCAAGAGCTCTCTTGAACAACTTACCATTTAAAAAGGAGTACAGAATACCCGAACTGTTTACACGTTTGAGAAGACAGCTGTTCTGTAACTTCCTAGCACACTCAGGTGGCTTTCTCTGCAAACAAAGACAAATTTCAGCTTAGTCTTTCAGCAGTAGAATAATTAAAGATATGCATTAAAAATGGGTTTCAGTTCAGTGATCAGCTAAAAAACTTAGTAGAATCTAGACAGTTTTAACTGTTTTGTGCAAAACATTTCATGTTGCAGCTTATTTTTTATCAAGGTAAGAAAATAGCTTGTGTTAATTTATAATCAACGCCTTTTCTTAAAATGGAAATATCTGCAGAGAAGGTAACATTTACCCACCTGAAAACCGTGGGGACAGAAAAATGAGATAATGGCCTATAGTAAAGCACAACCAAACAGCAGTTTTGAGTCCCTCTGAGAAACTACTCAGCAAATTAAATACTACTAAACACAAACCCACTAAAACAGACAAAAAAACCCAATGAGAATCACTTGCAAAAATTGAGATGTTTCCATGAAAATATTAGTTTCTAGCATCAAGAGAATATTCAGACATATATTAACATTTAATCATACACTAAATTTTTATAAATTAACTTTTTTTTGCAGCTAAGATGCCCTTTCTCAATAACTGTAGAACTGTAGAAAAATGATCTCCAAACTGGATCACTTGCTTATAGGAGGCTAATACTACTACCATATTTTTGAAGACTGCTACTATGCATGTTTTTGCTTAAATATTTTAGACAAAATTTATAAGAGAAAAACTTCTCTATTTCAAGGACACAATTATAAACTAGGATTTACAAGACAAAGCATCTACAAGAGCAAGACACTGTTAAAGTCACCACACAGATTTCTCAAAGGCAAGACAGCAGTGTCCTGTCTCCACCTGCCTTGCTCACTTTCCTTCATCCTCCATCAAAATATCAGAGCTTTAACCAAACCTTGATTCCAGCAAGCACTGCTGCAGTAACCACCTATTCCAAATAAAATATTGTCCTCTAGTTAACTTGTTACCAAATCTACCAGTTGGCCAAGGTCTTTGTCCTAACTTCAATGTTCATGTGCTTAGAGAAAACACTGTTCTGCAGTTACACATAAAAGGCTCACATTTATCTAATTCATTCACATTCTCATTACCAGGATAGATGTACTATATGGGGAAAGTACCTTCCACACACAGCTTCACAATTCCAACTATAATTATGTCAGACAGGATCCTGTTAGCCTAAGTTAACATAAGATTGATGTGAACCTGCTGAAGGGATTCCAGGAGGGCCATGATGATTATCAGAGGGGCTGGAGCATCTGTCCTATGAAGACAGGAGCCTGGAGAAAAGAAGCCTCCAGGGAAACCTTAGAGCACCTTCTAGTACTGAGAAGAGGCCAACAAGAAAGCTGGAGAAGGACCTTTCACAAGAGCGTGTAGTAAGAGGAGAAGGGAGAATGGCTTTAAACTGAAAGAGGGTAAGTTTAGATTATGTATTAGAAAGAAAGTTCTCACTCAGAGTGGTGAGGCACTGGAACGAGCTGCCCAGAAAAGTTATGGAAGTGTTCAAGGCCAGGTTGGATGGGGCTTTGAGCAGACTGGTCTATGGAAGGTGTTCCTGCCCAGGGCAGGGGTGTTGGAACTGGATGATCTTTAAGGTTCCTTCCAACTTAGGCAATTCTATGATTCTTTAAGTTACTTCAACCATGTGATTCTGTAAATGACTTCAAACAACAGTGATTTATTTAAGCATGTCTGTGGTTCAGGAAACAGTAAATCTGCTTTAGAGAAAACAGCCCTACATTACAAACACTACAGAACAGACATCGTAGACCACTTGTAGTACAAGATGATTGGAACTTTATATAGATCTTAAACCCTCTAGTACCATCAGGGTGGCTGAGAATGTATTTACACATTGCACTAGCCTCAGCAGCAAAGGCAACTTATGAAGCTCTCAGTTCCTCGCATCAGCTACACGTTTTTGTCCACACTCTGCAGTTTACCACTCCCATTACGTACACCAACACACCATCTGCAGTGCTGCACTACATGAACAGGATCCCTGAATCCATCTGTGATGAAAGAACTCCTCACTCAGATCAACAATATATGACCTATAGAGGGACCGAAAGAAAGCTGAGAATTACCACACAAACAATGAGGATAAGATTCAGCTTTCACAGTGGAATGAAATCAAATCAACTATCCTGACACATATTCCAGTATAAATCCTTACCTGGTTAAATAGAGGCATCAAGACATGGTCAATGTCAAGTAGTTTTAGAATTTTTTTTCTGTAATCAGATTTTTCTTATTTTTTTTTTTTTAAGTAGAACATTGAAAAAGACCTAGGATAAGCCAGAGAAGAAATGTTGGACTCTCCATCTGGTCTACATTTAAGATACATACCTACGATGAAAAAAATATGCCAGATGCATGCAACATGAGATACAGAAAGGAAAATATATTTTGGTACACCACTAACAGTCCAGCAGTATCTACCTACTGCCACAACTGTAAAAAACCATACATTCCCTTTTGAATGGATTCTTTCTTTCCCATAAAATTCTCAAGAGGAAAAAAAACAAAAAAACCAAGGAAAGCCATTATAAAAAGATTCTTACTCATTACCAAGTACATCACTGGCTCCTCTGCCAAGTGCCCTATTTGACTCATTCACGGACTAAATTACAGAAAGTAGTAAATAGTTTTGACAGGATAAGAATTTAGAGATGCAGAATGTGTAACATACAAAATTCACATCCAGCTGAATTTTGTTTTTAATAGATGTTTTAAAGCTTTCTAAACAGAACTCCTAGAAATGAGGATATTGTAGACAAACAATTTGAAGAACAAGCTATGTGGCACACAGAGGATTACTTCAGAAATCCACATGAATAAAAAACATAAAGGATTTAATACAAGACATAACTTTTACACAGATTGAGGATTAAAAGTATCCAAATGGCAGGTCATCATCAAAATGGTGAAAAAGGATTTTATTTTGAAGTCTGCTTTCTGGGGTAGGGGGAGGGGTTTTAAAACATGCTTTCATATATGGAGATCCAAAGCTTACCACTATAGTTTGAATTCACCTAACTGCTTTATCAATGCATACACACAAGGAAGTGGTTCAAATCTTCAGTACTGGTCTGCCCTGTTAATTTCCAGCATATGTTCAATCTTAAAAGCATGAAACTTAATCTTGGAAACTACTGTAACTCTGCAATACACATTTGGAAAGCCAGACAGGTTCTAAAGTCTTCAAAGAGCAGAACCACACATTAATTAGTGGTTAGGTCCCACGCCGTCTTTCATACCTCTACAGTGGGATGGGGGCTTTCTGTAGAAGACCCATATAATCAGTAACTTAAAACTACAGTTCCTCTCAGTGGCCCATCCTAAGCAGCTTTCATGAGACTGATCAAGACGACTCGAAAGTTTCTTATCTTTAAACTAGACTTGATCCAGATCCCACTCTGAAATTTGGGCACAAAACAGAAGCAGCACAAAGACACAGCTGCTCATGTTTTCCAGGTGGCCTTTCATTAGAGATTCACTTGTTGTTGTCTAGCCTGAACACTGAGTCTCCACAAACATCCAGAAATGCAAAATTATTTGGCATATACACTGTAATTCAAGTGTGGAGAGCAATCTGCCCTTTGACAAGCCCTCAAGGGACAACTTTCCATTCTGCATCTATTTTAGAACCACTTTGACGGTCAGACTTGGTCACAGCACCCAGTGTGTCCTTTGCCACCAATTCCTTTCAAGGAAGGAACAAGTTCAGCTCTTGAAATTTTTCTTTAAAGCACAGGCAGATAAATTAAAAATACCCAAGCTGCATGGAGTACCTGGCATCTCTTTTAATCCTTTTCACTCCCTGGATAATGGTACAAATATTCACTACTTGACTGAGTACAGCAGTCCTTCAGTATTGGACAGAGGAGATCCATCTAAACTGCAGGCTCACAGGATTTTCTAAACATCTTGTGGAATTTATCTGAGGTTAAACACTTCATCTTCAGAGATTCTGCAACCTACAAAAGCCAGCCCGTAACAGCACTGGTTTGTCAGACATTCTTGGCTGATAAGAAGTACGCCAGCATTGATCAGCCCCCACATCTATCACCTCTTTGGTACCTCAACAGCAGGAGGCTTGCCAAGGACTGCGCTCTTGTCTTAATGGTCAGCACTGACTCTTTACTGCAAATGAAGCCAAACAAAGATTGTAACACAAACTACTAGTACCAACCACAACAGAAAGGAAGTGGCTCTCTTATCCTAGATCAAAAAAAAAAAGAAAAAAAAGGGTTCTCCCATCACCAGGAAAGAGAAAAGGCCAATACCTCTGAGAAGGAATAAATTTCAGATGTGATGTCAATATTGAAATGTTTTCAAATACTTGAAAAGGTTTGCTGGCAGCATTTACAATCCCTAAATCTTCAGAGGTAACAATCCTAATCTCACAGTACAAATCTTCTGTACTATCAGCCTGCTCCTTCTCCCAATATAGGCCTGCACTCTTTTCCAGAAGTTCACTGTATACATCTTTACAGAATAGCAAAGAGCTCCCTCTTAGCTCCACTTCCAGTGTCTAGAAACGTCTCCCTAACACTTCACAAAAAGGAATGCTGATGACTTTACTCAAGTGGATCTCCACTCTCATGTAACAACATTAAAAATGGGTCATCCTCAGCAGACATCTCCATAATTTCAGTTGTACCCACCCACCACTCTATAGCACAGTTTTTCAGTTACTAAGATTTAAGAATTTGTTTCTTAAAATAGAAGAGTCCCTTAAATTCTACTTTTCGGATCATTCAACCTCACTTCTTGCTGTTAGCAGACACTGCTAAAAAGCATGAACATCTTAGACAGATGCTTTTTGTAAGTATTCCAGACAGAAAACCTGTGGGCTCATTAAGGGGATTAGTTCAAGGCTAGATGATGGGAAAGACTTTCAGGTTAAATGCTTCACTAAAATACCTGAATATGGTGACATAAGCCATATTCAAAATATTGTCAGATAATTAACAGCCGACATTCAAAGCCAATAGCAGATTTCACCTTACGCTGAACAAAACTTAGGATTTTCTTTAGCTCATACTTCTCCATAAGTAGTAGAGGGTCATGCAGTTTGTACCCTACAGTTTGGTAACATGAGAGAGAAGTGGCAGAGTAAGGCAAGCACGAATCAGCACAGGACCCAGAACCCCACTGAAAAGCATTAGCCAAAAATACCACAGGTACACATATAAACCACAAAAATGAGACACCAGAAAGAAGATTGAGAAAGGAAATCTAGTAGGCTTCAGAATGTCCAAGAAAAAAAGCAAATTGAACAGAACTGATGTGATTTTTAAAAAGGGGGGGAAATATCACATCTATAAAGACGTGCAACAGCGAAGGAGACAGCAACAAGATCCTACTGAACAACTCAGCACTGTCATAGCCAACAGCCAACTTCAATTCCATGGAATCAGAATTATGCAGATGGTCACAGTGTGGATCAAGCAAGCAGCTGCTCTCTCCAGCACACCCCATTCAGGGCCAGAACATATTTTTACATCTGGATCTAGCTGAAAGCAACCACTCATATCACTCCATGGCTAATTCCCCTATAGCTTGGTGGTGAAAGAGAAATTAAAAAACCTAAGAGCACTCAGATTTAATGTTTGGACAATAGAATGCACATCCTTCATTCTAGCAGATGGAATGATACTTTGTGGTGTAGAGCTGGGTACATGGAAAAAACTTCACTTTCCCTGTAATTATGTCCTTCTCAGAGGCCACATCCTTTGTTAAATACCCCAACAATGTGAAGCTTGCTTCCTTTGGGAACTGCTTTATGAGCCCTTAAACATCTTTTTAAAGCACATAAATAGCAAGAGGTCTAAAGAAAACACTGGACTTGTTGGAGATGATCATATGACTACGAGGGGTGAATTAAAAACAATTAACACTCAGTAGTTTTTTTCACAGAATTACAGAATGGCTTAGGCTGGAAGGAACTTTAATGATCCTCTTGTTCCAACCCCTTTGCCGTGGGGAGGGACACCTTCCACTAAACCAGGCTGCTCAGAGCCCCATACAGCCTGGCCTTAAAATACTTCCAGGGATGCAGAGTCCACAACACTGCTGAGCAACTTGTTCCAGTGCCTCACCACCCTCTGACTAGAGAATTTCTATCTACTCTCAGTATAAGGCCATTACCCCTTGTCCTATCACAAACAGCCTTCTCTTATCCAGGCTGAACAGTCCCAGCTCTCTAAGCCTGTCTTCACAGCAGAGGTGCTCCAGCCCTCTGATTATTTTCATGGCCTTTCCCTGGACTTGCTCCAACAGATCCACATCTTCCTTATGCTGGGGGCCCTAGAACTGGATGCAGCACTGCAGGTGGGGTCTCATAAGAGCGAAGCAGAGGGGGAGAATCACCTCCCTCAACCTGAAGTTCAGGTTGCCTCAGTCTTTAATGATACTGATGGACTCTGGGCTGCCCAGTCCCCCAAGCTGGAGCACCATGAGTGTGGGAACAGTGACTTTTCATTTGTGGACACTGAAATTGTAGGGGATCCACTGTATCAGCTGAATGCTCCCAAGTCCATGCGGTGTGATACGATTCATCCCAGAGTTCTGAAGGAATGGGTGGATGTTTTGGCAGCACTCCTCTCCATCATGTACCAAAGGTCTTTGGAGGCAAGAAATGTCCCTGCTGACTGGGAGCTAGATTTACTCCAATTTACAAAGAAGGGTATGAAGGAAGACCCAGGAAACTACAGACCTGCTCATGTGACCTCAATTCTTGGAAAAGTCATGGAGGAGATTATACTGAAAGGCATTTAAAGAATAATGCAATTATCAGGCACAGTCAATATGTGTTCACAAAAGGTAAGTCCTAACTAATAAACTAATTTGATAACCTTTACTGGTAAGGTCACACATCTAATGGATGAAGGCAAGGCAGTAGATGCAGTTTTGCTAGATTTTTAGGAAGACTTTTGATATTGTCCCTCACACCATCCTTCTGGACAAGTTGTCCAGCTGCAGGATGAGCAGGTTCATGGTGCGTTGGGTGAAGAACAGGCTGAAGGGCAGAGCTCAAAGGGTTGTAGTGAATGAGGCCACATCTGGCTGGTGACTGGTCCCCAGCAATGCTCCTCAGGGATCAATTTTAGAGCCAGTCCTCCTCCTGTACTTATCAACAATCTGGATGCAGGAGCTCAGTGCACCATTACTGAGTTTGCTGGTGATACCAAACTGGGAGGTGCTTTTGGCTCTCTTGAGGGACAGACCTTGCAGAGGGATCTACATGGATTGGAACATTGGGTTATGATTACTAGCATGAAATTTAACAAGTCCAAGTGCCAAATTCTGCACCTGTGACAAAGTAATGCCAGGCNGACAAAGTAATGCCAGGCACAAGTACAAACCTGGAGAGGAGTGGCTGGAGAGCAGCCCCGCAGAGAGGGATATGGGGTTCCAGGTGGGCAGCAGCTCAGTCTGAGTCAGAAGTGAGCCCTGGCAGCCAGGAGGACAAACCCCATCCCAGGGTGCATCAAACAGCATCACCAGCCAGGCAAAAGGGGGGATTGTCCTGCTGCATTCAGCGTTAGTGCGGCCTCACCTCGAGGATTGTCTGCAGTTCTGGGGCCCACAACCTAAGAAGGTTGTGAAGGTGCCTGAATGTGTCCAGAGGAGGGCAACAGAGCTGGAGAAAGAGCTGGTAGAAAGTTCTGTGGTGTGGCTGAGGATTTAGGGTTTGTCTAGCTGACCCTCTAACAGCGGCTGAGGGGTGACCCCATTGCTCTCCACAGCCTGCCAAGGAAGTGATGTGGAGAGGGGGGTGCTGAGCTCTTCTCCCTGGGATCTAGTGACAGGATACATGGAAATTATTCCAAGCTGCACCAGGGGAGATTCAGGTTGGACAGTAGGCAGCATTTCTTTACCAAGAGAGGGGTCACCCACTGGAACAGGCTTCCTAGCGAGGTGGTTGATGCCCCAAAGCTGTCAGTGTTTAAGAGGCATTTGGACAATGCCTCTGATAACAGGCTTTAACTTTTGGTCAGCCCTGAAGAGGCCAGGCAGTTGGACTGGATGATGGCTGTAGGTCCCTTCCAACTAAAACAGTCTGTTCTCATCAACAGCTCTCTCTCATCTGTACAAACTTAGGTATGCATGTAGCTAAAACTGTAGTTTAGTTCTCACTATTTATAAAGCCTTGTGTATCTACAGATACAGCTCTCTCTATATACATAAAAACAGCATGTTTTATCAGTAGGACAGACTGGAAGATATTTGTGAAAAGTGTGGGGGCTCCCCCAACTTTAAAGCCTCAAAAAACATATAAATTGTTTTTAAACAGACATAGGTATCATACAGATTAATCACTAAAGAGCCACCATTTATGAAATTAAAGCTCAATGGAATTAAACAGTTAGTGACTCCTTACAGTTGACCTATAGAGTTCAGTTAAGGACATTATTATGCAAAGAAATAAGGAGGGTGAAAAATGAAAGCATTTTAACAGGTGAAACTTATGTATTTAATTATTCCATTTTACAGCCCAGCTGAAAAGCTGTCCTTGAAAGAGACTGGCATACTCTAGCATTAACTACACAGTTGAGGTCTATCCCAGTTTTTCAAGGGTTCCCCCCTCCCCGCTTTCTGTTTTTAAAGAGCCAGATGAGACAGGCAGTTTTGTTTGTTTCTTTTGGGTCTTTTTTGTTATTAACATTTTTATTTATAAGCCAGTTAAACTAAAGCAGTTTTGCATGGATCTGTGACCTCAAATCTCACTCAATGTAGAGGAGCTTAGCAGTTTAGGAAGATCAAACAAATCACCAGAAATCCCAAAGTATGTGAAATAAAGTCCACTTCTTTTGAAAAGAAGGTTGAAGTGGCTTAAAACCACCATGCCTGCTGTTACCATGAGATTTTTATGGTTTTAATTAAGACCTGTTTTCATAAAAGGGAATCTTAAAACACTTTTTAATATGGGTAATGAAAAGTATTAATTTCATTATCCTAATCACATAACCCATCCAGGTTATCTACTGCTTTACCATCAGATTCAACACCACATAGGTGATACTCAGAGACTACTTCTGCCTGTTCCCACTAAACAGTTCCACAAATTCAATAAATCCTGTTCTTCAGATTACTTCAACAAGACATTCACAGTCATATTTAGTATTTTCTACTGGGGGAGGGAGAAGAGGCAGTCAGCTGCCACAAATGTAGCATCTTACAAAGTAATTTCCATTAAGAGCTTTTGAAACAATAACAAAGATATGATCTGACCACAAAGTCTAAGAAAGCTTAAATTACTTAATACATGCACACAATATATAGATCCCAGATTTCTCCTAACAGTTCATAATAACGTGATTGCAGGTATATTGTCCTATTCTGGATTGTTTTCTTATCTGTATCCCTTCCTCAGTCTTCTAGCAACCAGAAGAGACACATTTTAACTTTGCCTTCCTCTATTAAACATTTTGAAAACTATAAATAATTTAGATTTCCAAAAATTAATAAATACAGATTTACATCATGCAAGATTCAAAGTATCTTGACTTTGGGGGAAAAAAACACATTAAGTGAGGCAACTGGTTGCTGAAAGGCATGGGCTGCCAAGAAATAGGCAGGATTTTTTCTTTCATTTGAAGAGCAACAGCTCTTCATTGTCTTTAAGCCTGTGTAGGCAGGAGTAGAGGCTTAGGATGCATCACAGGAAAGGAGGCAGGCATGCCATGTCCCAGGGCAATGCCACGCCTGCCCAGGCAGCAGCTCCAGAGCAATGTGCAGCTCACAGTCGGAAATTGAACCAACCAGGTATTTAGTGACCACTTCACTCTGGGATGGGAAGAGAGGAGAGACAGCAGGAAACCTGGCACAACTTCAAATCCACCGCTTCCCACCTCCATATTAAAAAGCAGAAACCACACAAAGCTTTGAAGAGTAACAGCTCCAGCTCCACTTCACAGAGGGCAGGGCCAGAGCTGCACAGCTGTGACACGTGGCTTCCTCTTTCCCTCTTCATTTAGCAGCTGCTTGGTGCCAGCAAAAGAGCAGTAGAGGAATAAAATATAACCAAGAAGGGAGGCTCAGTTAAAACTACTGATATTCAGTGCGTTAAGCTTTTGTTCAAAGAGCACCAGCACGTGCACTGCACATGTGTGGAAGGTCACAGGTAAAGTTACACCAGATCCAGAACTGGATGCCTTTACTCTTCCACCACACCCGACCTTGGTTTGAAATGCTGGTGTAGCTGTCCAGATGTGACCTCTATGACCAACAAGTGATGAGGTGGTATAAGCACCACAGTCATCTGAGCTGACCATTCATGTTATTATTAAAGGTTATGAAATCCCTGACAAATTCTGCATTAAGTACAATAAACTAAAGCAGATCATCCACGAAGGCATGGATGTTTGTTTGTTTGGGGGTTTGCTTTTGTTGGCGTTCAGTTTTTGGGTTTTTTTTTTTAAAGCTTCCTTTATGAGGTACGGCTTATAACTATCACCTGATCCCAAATAATGTAATTTTTCTTTCAGCACATCACAGATGCCTACTGGCTTTGTCCTTTTAGAAACTCTTGTTGCAGATTACCAGGGGAATCACACTTTTTTTAAGAGGTTACTGCCAACACTTTCAAGATCCTATGTTTTCACAACTACATCATTTTCAAGTATAACAATAATGAAGAGATGCTTTGCCCTTGAGAAAGGTATTTCTTTAGGAGTCGCCTATTACCAAGTTAACATGTAAATAACTATGTTCTGCACCAAAACTACTACTTATGGGCCAGCTGTTCCATAGGTCACGTTCTTTGATATCCAGAATCACTGAAAGCTGTTTCAAGTCTACAGAAAAATATACTACTCAAGCTTCCCACTTTGGCCAAGTTTGTTCTTCTTTTAACACCCAAGAAGAATCTGATTTAAATCTGCAAGTCCTGTATGCTTTGAACAAGAAAAAGGAGGATGAACACTTCATTCTACAACTGCAGAAGTGAGCAATAAAAGTATGGAAAACATACTTTAGAGAACACTACAAATATAATGCAAATTAACTAATCCACTGTGTAATTCAATTATTTCTACAGTCTTCCTACAGTTACAGTTATTTTAGTATTTTGTTCAAAGTGGATTTAGGAGTCTCAAAAATACACTTATAACAAAACAACACTTGTCTTTCAAGCTTTGTATTTCAGACAAGCTTTTGTTTGAAGGTTTCTTCCATATTTTAGCTCTAA
Source organism: Atrichornis clamosus (assembly GCA_013400975.1). Lineage (NCBI taxonomy): Eukaryota > Metazoa > Chordata > Aves > Passeriformes > Menuridae > Atrichornis > Atrichornis clamosus. Next base: position 90,667 of record WBMZ01014669.1, read on the forward strand.
AATATCAGGTTGAATATCTTAAAGAGAATATAACAACTCTCCATAACCCTCAATTAAATTCACTGGGTTTATTCGTCTAGATTCAACACCTATACTTCCCACTCTCACAGTTAAATGTCTCTGACATTTCCCACCTAGTGCTAAAGAATGTGATTTTTCTCCTTTGTTAGCCTATCCCTGTAACTGAAAGAACCTACACGAACTTCTTTGAGTAACTAGGATTGTTCTATGCTTTGCTTATTGTTCTGTGATGAGGCATGAAGAAAGTTATCTTTGACCAACAAATCAAAGCTGTTCACTATTTAGACTGTCATCTCTTAGGTTCACAAAACCTAATTCAGTGTCTTTTCTAATGCTTCATATTCAAAAGGCATTAACAGCCATAATTCCACCAAGATAAATAATGGTGGGGATACTGAAACTACAGATTTAAAGCCATAGGTCTTAAAGCTAACATCACCATTACCGTAAGTACAAAATAAAGCTGTATTTTTTTTTACACCTGAACCTCAATATTTAAATTAGATTTTAAAAACTTAATTATTACAGACTGCCTATGTGCTTCTCTAACTTCCACAGCTAATTTGGCTAAGAAAAACTCTTGCCAAGTTTGGATTACCATTTAGCAGCTTCAGGGTTAAATGTGCTTGTTGTTTCAACCTTAACAACCAACTATATGGACACATTATTATATTTAAGCTTCCAGAAGCATTTAACATTTGATTCTGCTGCAAATACAGTACTACTAAATGTTTTGAAAATAAAACCACTTTTTCCTCTTTTAGAAATCCATGATGATGCCAAACATATGCTTGTTTTCCAAACAACAACTGTTTAAAAGAAAGAATATTCTTTCTGATGTTCCTGCCAAAAATAACATTCTGTGGGTTAAAGAAATTTGATAGTAAGCAATTCACTCAGTTAAGGGAAGAAGGATTTACAACTGGCAAGGATTTCCACTTCATGTCTTGCATCTACTTCCCTCCATTTTAAATTTCTTCAGGGATGAATGCGGCACTGGGAAGGGTTTTTGTTGTGGTTTGGTTTTTTTACATCTCCAAGTATTTCACTCTCTAAAAAAAAGGCATCTGTGGGTTTTACTAGAAATGACACAAAGCAGAAGTTCATCACAATGTTTTTCTTTTTTACGGGGAATACTAGGATACAGGAGAGTGTTTCAAAAGGAAGTAAAAGACTTCAGAAAAAATGCATCAGCAAGAGTTTGCAGCAGGAGGAAGCGGAACAGAAAATGCAAATGAGGAAGTAGCACACAAAGCATTAACAGCTTCATCTTAAAACATGGAACAGGGCCAGAAGGTGATGGATTTGGGGTTTCAGCGGCTGTTGTCACAGGCAGCAAAAATACTACCTCCCTGATAAAGATGTTCACTGCTGCCTCAATAGTTTCAGATTAAAAGGCAAAATGGGTAATAGAAACATGCAAATTGGACTATATACTACATAAAACTTACTTCTATACATTTCAGAAAGCCAGAATTTTAAGACAAGGGTTCTATCTGCTACAATATTTGACTTTGTTCTTCATTAATAACTTGCAGAAATAGTAACTGGGCCAATTGACTAAGTAATGTAAAATATTTAGTCCACTTGAAGCAGGTAAGACAACAGAAGTTCTGAAATTTTCTCCAACTGTGGGGTATTACCTGCCTCTCTGCCGTTTTTGCAAACAGAGTTATAAATCCCATTGAACAGAACCTCGTCATCACCCTCCAAGATACAGAAATTACTGAAGACTGCTAAGCCTGCTCCAACATCAACCCAACTAGTCAGACAATACTTCAGCCAGCTGAGTGACCAAGAATGACAGCAAGCTGCAGATACACAAGCTTCAAGGCCCTCAGAATTGTTAGGATGACAACCAGAACAAAATTTCACAAAGCACACACCTTCTCCAGCAGGATAGCAAGTATTCTAAAGAAAAGATCAGAATCCCAATGATGTTACAGTAGTATTTCAGATGTAGCTATTTCAGGATAATAAGAATCCTTAAGGTTAGAAACTCAACCACTTATTGGTCCACCAACATGAAAGCCTTAGTGTCACTACCAGTGCAAATCCAGCACAGAAATTCAGTAACTAGACCTGAAGGTCCGTCGTTACAGCATTAACAGCTTGAGCTATAACTAGGTGTTGTTCCTAATGTTAACTACGTGCTTGTTACTGAATCAAAGAATATGTGAAATTTCAGGATAAGTCTACAAGAGAATGAGCAGCACTTTATGACAGAGGCAAATGTTCTAATAGCTACACTTCATTTGAGGACTGAAAGACTCTACGCCAGTGCATTTGCAGACACTTCTCTGGAAGGCATTCGTACCTCCTCATTTCAGCATTCAGGTACATCACACTTACCATGCACAAGCTCCACAACTCTTTACTTACTACCAATATACAGTGATTGCTATAGTGAAGATGCACAAGACCTGTAAGACTTGAAGAAGGGAAAGCTTCAAGAGAAGCAAGCTGACAGAACAGAAGGAGACAGGATCTCCTCCATCTAGAAAAAAAAAAAAAAGCTGATGAAATGCTAGTTCTGGTTCCTTCTGCCAAAAGAAGGGTGGATAGAAAGCACATGGCTTGAACATCTGCTTGTCTAGTAAGGCAAATACCCTTCTACTATTCAGTTAAATAACATGAAACTGTAACCAAACCACTTGTATAACTGTACCAAGACATCCTCTTTAAATACCACTTAACTGCAGCCCCACTCCAGTTCAAGTTGGCATGCAGAGGTTAGAAGAAACTTCAATATTCTGTGTGCCAAAAACATTGATACATATACAAGAGTGCCTTCAAATTCAGCATAAAATCAAAGGCTTCATGAGAAGTGATGTATTCTCATCCATGTTTGCAGCTGTTTAAGCATTCAAAGCAGCAGCCAAGCTTTAAAAAGAAAAACATCACTTTCCCAGGAAATAACTCTACAGTAAACCTGTGCTGATATAAGTTCCAGAGAGTTTCAACATTCTATAGAAAACTCATCAGCAAGATCTAACTCCTACAGAAAAACAAACTAAAAAGTCACTTTTCTGCTAAAGCCCCTCTTCTAATTCACAAGTTCAAACTTCATTTAGCCATTCACATGTAATGAGGCAGAAGAATTCCTCAAAGAAGTGTTTCCAAAGGCTGTTTGAAATTTCAAAATAAAACAAGCTTTGCAGGCCTTGTCTTCTAGCACATTAGTGCCCACAGCTGCCTGTTGCTCTGTTAGGACAAAACCAAGTCCATAGCAGATGAATGGTTTTCCTCAGTATCACTGGATACTGATCTTTTCAACCACGGGATTTCAAAACAAACATCAAGAAATCAATTACAACATTCACTGGACACTATTAACATGTTTTGATATATGATGCATCAGCCATTACATACACAAGCTCTCCAACTATTACTTGTTATGAGTGAAGTGGTTTGCCACAGTGAAGATGCAAAAGAAACCTGGGAATATTCAGCTGAATAACACTCCATTTTTCTGCTTCTAAAATACATACTTGAAAATATACAAGAGTAAATCAGTTCAAGCATGCAAGTGGCACAAGTATAATGAATATTCAGAACCAAAATATTTAATAAATTTGGCATACGATGCTCTACATTCAGTAGAAACACATGCTGTCCCCTATCACTGAATTTGGCTACCAAATTTCTGTAAGAATAAAGAGATTATTTGTTAGCAACAGATAGAAAGGAGCTCCAAGAATCTTGAAAGAGTAATTGAAATTCTGCTAAATGAAGAGGTCCACAAAAAAAAAAAAATCCCCATACCTTCTGGGTTGATTCTAGACCCAGGAAATACCATCAGTTCAATGGCAAAGTACTTCAGTATGTGAAAGGAGAAACTAATTCATAATGTGCTGAAATTCCAGACACCTATAAATCCTTACTACAAATAAAAAACAGCAAATCCAACAAATGCTTACCATACTAACAAGCTTTCAAAGAAATTCTCCAGCTATCTCACCTGCCAAACACAAGTTCAAAGTTTACAGTCTAAATCAGCACAAAGGCTTCCATTTTGATCTCCAGCTGTTTCTACAAATTTCTTCCCAAATGTTTTGTTTCCTCTTTTGGCAGAAGAAAAAGAAATTACATCTATCAGTAGCTAAAAATATTTCAGCTATTTGAATTTTCAAAAGAGGGGTAAAAAACAACCGTGCTTGTCCAATAAATAAAAAACAACCAAGTGCAACATTTCAAGAGTTTTTACCAAAGGTTGGCTTCTGAACACTTGGATCTAAATAACAGTTAAATGTGAAGGAAAACATTTGGTTAAAATTGAACAAATATATCTGCTGTAACTTGAGGTTATTTTCATTATTACCTCTAAAGGCAGACTAAGTCCTCAGGTGGAATGTGAGTGCTAAAGCAGTTCTGCTACAGAGCTAAGGCTCAAGGTGCTACAATTTAGTTCTTAGTCAAGACACTAATTTTTCTTAGATTACAGGTATTCTGTGACTCTTCCACATGGAGAAGTTAATAGTCACCCTCTACCTCTATCTTTTCTTTTAAGAGAATAAGCAGTGACAGCCTGCGACTCATCATACTCCTTGTACAGAGAAGCTTCTGAAGGCGAAGTGCAGTTACATCCAACACTGGAAGACATTTGTAATCTGATCCTACCAGTGATCTCCATGTACTGAGTAGCATTAAGGTTAGAGAACTAGGAAATGAGCCTGATAAAACCAACTGTTCCCCATCAGTACTGTGTATTAATATATTTCTGCTATTGAGATAATTAACAAAGCTTAGTATCATAGCCCACTGGACACACACAGCCTGGTTAACAACTTACACTAGTAGTGCAATTCATGTCATACATTGCCTGTAGCTCTGTATCCTATGCAATCAAAAATAAAATAAAAACAAGTCACAGTAATGACCACAAAGTGTCCAAAAATTTTAATTGGAGCCACACATGAATCAGGAAATAACAACACATCACATTTGAATTTAAAAATCCAGGAAAGGCTATATTATACAACCTGTATCAGATTCAAGTGCAGTTATAAGACAACATTAAGTACACACTGAAGACAGGCCTGCATGAGCAGACTGAAATTAACTGCAACAGCATTTTTTGCTCCTTCCTCACAAAAAGGAGTCAAGAGAGCTCTGGACGACAGTGCTATGGGACTGCTCAAAAGAACAATGAGTACACTGAGATGTGACTGTCCATGCTGGAAGTTTAATTAAAAAAAGAAAGATTTGCAAAGGCATGAAAGCTAATTCACTGTCCAGGTGACACTGATACAGTGACTGAAACTCTCAGCTACCATCAGCTCTTCTGGAATTCTTCACCAAAGTACCTGCTCTAGTTTGGTTAGTTTCAGAAACCCTGTCCTTCTAATCACTGCATAAGGACACTTCAAAATACTCTTACTATCATATCTCAGATGATGGCTTTTCTTTCCTCCATACACAAGCTTTGCCCACAGACATTGTTATTCTTATTTCAGAAAAATAAATGGCATGTACCTTCTCACTGAAGAATAAAGCAAATAAACCTGAGCTAAAGTAGGCACACCAAAGAGCAGCCAGTGTGCGAGGAGTTTATACTGCTAATCCTAAAATCACAATCCTTTGAGGCATGTTGTACAGACGAGACATATACTGAAAAACAAGACAGGTTTATGCTGTTATTAACTATGAAATGTCACATGTGTTGTACCATATAAATCAAACATGAAGCCTCAATAACTTATTCCTGCTATGAAAATAAAAGCACAAGCAATTCTATTTCTGACATGTAAAGTCATCTTTAATACTTCCACGGACAAATGGGAAGATTAACAAAGACCATTCAATTTCTGTAACTATTGAATATAATCAAGACTATTGTTTTAGTATCTGATTTAAAAAAATGTTTTCTGTTTTCTCTTTATTTGAAGAAAATAGCCATGGAAAATGAGAAGAGAACTGGCTCAATTATATATTATTTCATATACAACAAAACCTCTGTGTTCACTGCCTAATAACTCCATTCACACTGCCGTTAGCTACATAAACACAAAACTAATCTTCCAGCAAGGGACAGAAAAAGTTTACTTTGTACAGCTCATCCCCAAAATTCAGCTGGAAACAAACCAAGTTTCACATCATTTAAGGGAAACATAGTATGGTCCTGGTCTCAAATGAATAGCTGCAGATAAAACATCCTAATTCTTACTGAAAGCTGCATTCTTACTGAGTAAGAATTACTTAGGGCCTGTGGGCAGACGACTGTCCTTCCATCTTAGCATATTTTCTTCTGATGAAAACTTAAAGGCAAAAGGCTGTTAACACAAAAACTAACAAAGCTCAGTTCCATGGCTCAAACCATGGTTTAATCCATGGTTTAATCTTGAATCCTTTAAGTCTGCAAGCACTGTAACAGGTTTCCAACTTGAGCCCTACTCTAATGTAATTATTCCATATCATGTCAGCCTCCATATATTAGAGGCCACATAACTTAGCATTTGAATTACAGATCACTGTAGTGGGGGAGAGCATGCTGGAGGATAAGAACTCCAGCCTTATTCCATTACTTCACTCTTTTCTTCGAGTACACTCACTATTAGTTTATGGAAAATACTGTATCAGCCAAAGTCAAAACAACAATCTGTCTCCTATAAGTGTATTATTTTTTTTATTACCTATGTAAAGCCTTTAAAAGAAGGGAAAAAAAGGCAGCCAGTCTTACATGACAGCACAAAACAACCTCCTCATCCCCAGATTTAAGGTCTCTTAAAGTTCCTGGCTGCTTTCATAATTTGCCCCCATCTTTTTCTAATAGGAAGACTGTCCCCTCATTCCCTGTAGTTTACAAAAGAAGCACAAAGAGCCACAGCTAGACAGCTTTTTCCCATTCCTGCACAAACAGCACACACACTAAGCCATTTGTGCTTTGAAGTGCTTTCTATCAAGGAATCTCACAACTGTGTCCAGTAACCCATCACTCAAGCACTGGCCCCACTTCACAGATTGCTGCTCAAACTAAAAGTATCAGCCCTTCTCCTGCTATCTGCAGCGATTACTGAACTGTATCAGAAAGAAGAATAAACAAAGCACTTCTTAACTGCTTTTAGGTCAGTATTAGACATTCAGCAGCTGAGATAAATCCCTGTCTTCACACGCCTGCACTCACTCAAGACTCCCAGCTTCTTCTCACCGACACATTTACTTCAGAACTAAGTCGAAAAAATAATTAATCCCAAAAAAAATCCAAACCGTGGTGGGGCGGGGAAGGGTTTGAAAGTTCCCGAGCCATCAAGGACTCCCAGCGCCCTTTAAAGCCAAAGACGATTATTTCTAAGTACTTGAAGATCGCTGGACATCAGGAAGACAGGCTCGAGGGCCACTTTTGGGGGACGAACACGAACAGGGAACGAGCCCCCGGACAGGCGGCTCCCGGGAACAGGCGCCCCGTTCCCGCTGCCCGGCCGGAGCGCTCCGGGGCTGCGCGGAACACGGGGAACAGCCCGGGGGCCTGTCCCCGACCCCACGCAGGGAGGGCTCCGCAGCCTCCACTCGAGAGCGGCGGGGGGAGCAGCGAGGGGCCGAGACCGGCGGGAGGGCTCGAAACAAAGCTAAGCGAGAGGGCCCCAGGGCGGGCAGCTGAGCCCGGGCCAGCGGAGCACAGCCAGCAGCTCCGGAGCGACCCACCGGCGCCCCCGCCGCGGCCGGGAGGAGAAAAGGGGCTCCCGCAGGGCAGCGCTGCGATTATCCCCGCGGGCAGGAGACCGCTAAAAGGCGGCTGCCCCTCCTCAGCGCTTCTCCCGGGCGGGGAAGCGACCCCCGAGCGTCGCCGGCCATCCGCCCTCCTCCCCTCCCTGCACGGTATCTGCGGGCGGCTAGAGCCTCTGAGCCCCGCACCCACCTGGCGCCGCGTTCCGTCCCATCCCGCTCCAGCCGCCGTTCGCCGTTCCCCGCTTCGGCGGCCGCCGCCTTCGCGGGCTAAGCCGCTGTCGCCCCGCCCCCTCAGCCCCGGGCCGCGCCCCCTCGCCGCCCTTATGGCCGGTGCACGAGGGGCGGGGCGAGACCAGCCAATGGGGAGCAGAGCCCAGCGCTAAGCTCGCTGATGGGCGTGAGAAGTGTCCAATGAGAACGCCGGGAGGGCGGGGAGCGCTGTCAATCAGCGGCCCCTACCTGGGGCCGGGCGCGAGGGAGGGCAGTTCCCTCCCTCCTTCATCCCTCCCCCCTCTCCTCCATCACTCCCTCTATCTTTTCCCTTCGCTGACGGTCGCCCCGCCGCTCCGGCCCCTGCCATCCGCAGTCTGGCTGCCGCCGCTCCGTGCAGCCGCCGAAGCCCCCGGGGTGTGGGGGTTGCCCCGGGGCTCCCAGACGGCCCCCGAGCCCCACGTGCCCCCGGGGAGCAGCCGCCTCTTCCCCCGGAGCTACAGCCGCTCCTTCCCCGCCCGGCCCCAGCCGTGCCCGGTCCCTCGCAGCCCCCAGGGCCATCTGGCGTGTCCGCCACGCCGCTCGTGGGGTCTGTGCTCTCGCCCATCTAGCATCCCGGCCCCTTTTCTGCCCGCAAGAGGCTCTCCGGCGCCTCTGCCCTCATTCCTGACACAGGCACACCCACCCCCCTGTTCTTTTCTTGCCCTTGCGACCCAATTCCTGCTGAATCCACCTCCTGGTCATCCAGGCCCCCAAGAGATGCATGTTTATAGAGACGGCCGCTCTGTTGCTGGCGGGGCGGTGGGCCCCTTGCCCCGCTGGGCAGGTGCTTTGCGAGGGCTGCAGCTGCTGACCCAGCTCCAACAATGTCCCCTCTCCTGCCTTGCCTGAGTTGTCATCCTTTGTGGTTATCACTGTAGCGGGGGATTTTGTTCCACCCTGCAAAGCCTTTAGGAAAAATTAGGTGGATGTGTATCATGTCAACCAGATTTTGGAGGGCCAGGGCGGGTAGAACAATTGCCAAATGAATTTGAATGTCCCGGGGCGCTCCAATAACTAATCATAACTAAACACTACACCTAAAACCAGGAAACTCATGAAGATGACGGCTGGCTGCTCTGCCCAGTTCAGCAGGCTGTGCAGATCGATGGAGGCTCTGCCTGGCCTTTATTTGGGACAGACAAGGCAGGAATACCACCATGATCATGACTCAGAACGGTGCTCTACAGAAGTGCCCCAGGTAGCAGCCCACCGCGATGATGGGCAGCCACTGTAACCAGCTCAGCAATCTGTCCGGAGGCTCAGGCTGCTCTGCTGCAGACAACTGGACCCGGGGAGCAGTGTGGCAATGCTGTCTGGGGCTGTGGAAAGCTGAAGAGGCAGCCACGGCCTCAGGAATAATACTGAATAAATACTGTTTAGTCAATAAAAATAATCGCAGCCGAAAGTAAAGGTTATTAAACGCCATCTCGAATCAATCTTCTTCGGCAAGAAGAAGTTTACTGAATACAAACACACTTGTACCCCTTCAGTTACCCACATTTTGCCTTACAGCAAAGTTGCAAGTTCACAAGCACCTCCTTTTCACAAAATCATATTATGCAGTATTGCTATAATTTTCAGAAAAATCATTTGTATTTGAGATACTGATATTGGTCGTGGTAAGAAGCAACAGCTGAGAACCACTGCTGTAATCACTCAGGGTTATGTGGCAAAAAGCAGCAAGCCAGCTTTGAACTGCAGATGGTGACAGTTTTATGATCGCCAGCCAAGCAAACAGAAAAGAAGTCATTAAGTAACATAACTCTAAAAGAAGGAAGCAGCAGACTTTTTACTCAGCATAAGGATTTAGTGTGATACAAATCCTAAGAGCAAAATAGTTTCAAAGTTTTGAGAGAAGTTCTTTCTCCATCCAAGTGGAGAGTATTTTCCCTAAAACACATATGCAGCAAGAGGAAACTCTTCAGACTGTTAAATAAAACAGAGGGAAAAGAACTCGCTATTGTTAAAACACAGCTGCATTCATGCTTATTCAGTGGTCCTTTTTCATGCTGAAAATGGAATCTTGAGGTTTGTAAAATATTAATTTCAAACAGACCTATCTCTGCCAGTACTTTTTTCTGCTCCATCCATACAAGCCTGTGTAGTCTGTGCGATGCAAGGTATTAATTAACATTTATTTCTTTCCAGATGCTTCCCAGTCTCCTGGATTACTTCTTAGCTTTCATTTTTTTCCTCTGTATTCATGACATTTTTAATGCTATTTTTAATAACATCTACATCTTGTAAAAAAGGAACTCAGGCACAGCTTTATTACTGCTGTTTTGACTTTGCCTTTGAATTTGCAAATAAGGAAAATCTGCCAAACAATTTGCATTGAATCCATATTGAGTTTTCGTTAAGAGAAAAAGAAAGGTGATTGAATTAAATGCAAGGAATAATTGAATCAGCTTTTGTATGAACCAATATTATTTTTAAGTTAAATTGTGCTTCAGAAAAGCAATCTGAAGGCAGTAAATAGAGGTTTGGACTGGCACTCCAAGAGATATCCAGGATTGATCTTTTATTAATTTCACTTGAAGGAAGAATCAGATTCCAGAGGGTATGAAAAGGGAGTGTTTTTGGAGACTGAAACCAAGATGAGTTAGTGGAAAGGAGCATGACATTTTCTTAATGTCTGCTTATAATATCACTGGTTTAGATAAAATTTATAAGGACCTCCTTTTCTTGAATAGTTAATTTCACCAAAAAAAAAAGATACAGCATAAGAAGAAACAATATCTAGAAAGCCTGTTATACAGCTTGTTGCTTCCTGCTGAAGAGTGTATCTCATGATACGAAAACCTTATTGTCTTTCAGGAAACACAAAATTGCTGAATAATGTTAAAATAAATAGTGTTACACAAATGATTTACAACGCCACCAATAATCATTACAACATCTCTGATTATTAATGGTACATTGATAGGCCCCTGCAGAGTTTCTTGCTGAATCAGCTTTTGAAATAAATTGCTTTCCCTCCATCCTCAGCTGCACCCCAGAGAAAGGGGAACCATGTCTTGACTGAAGTAATTGATTTAGGATAGCTAGCAGATACCAACAAGGCACAACCTAATATGCTTTATGAATTACTACGTCTCTGTTAATTGAGTTTATTTCTCATTATCACAAAACTATGTAGCCGTGATACAGCTGCATACGTATTTATCATACTATTCATATTTTAAGTGTTAATGATACTACCATATGACACATATTTTTCAGGAATATTTTCTGGAGACTATTAATCCTTTTGCTTTTTCTTTATTGTTTTCCCTATGCTATCCCTGGATTACTGGAATACTGAAAGACTAGCAAAGAATATGAAACCAAGATGCAAGCAGATCCTCAAAGGAAACATTCAATATAAGTTCAAAGAGTCACTGTGTAATCAATCTTGAGAAAAAAACATTGCAGGGGAGCAAGAACAAAAGGAAGCCTAATAACTTTTCAAGACTGCTACTTTCATCAACTAAACAGGAGTTGTAATTCTGCCAATTAATAGTAAGGTCCATTAACTGTAAGTCATAAAAACTATTTGCTATGTAAAGCACTCATTTTTCTTTGCTGGCCCTGACATTTTGGGAGGGCAGTGTAGCAGGATATCCTATGAAGCAAGGACTGGTGATCTATAGCGGGAGTGGACATAGTCTCTTAATGGTTTTACAGCATTGCCAGTTGAACAAGCTCCCTTTATAAAAATAAACACAGGAAAGACAAGATTGCAAGTTCTCTGAGAGATAAAAAAATTAGGTACTGAAAGCTGTAGTTAGGAGTGCACTGCTGATTTGGTATGGTGTAGGGCACGGCTAGGACTGATGGGAGGAAGCTAAGAATCAAGAATTAGGGAGGGAAGGGAAGGGGAGGG
>WBMZ01014670.1:0-104023 GCA_013400975.1 Atrichornis clamosus
GGGGCGCACGGCCACCGCCGGGTAGCGGCGGAGCTCGGCCGGGACGCGCCGCCGCATCGCCGCCCCGCGCGGGGAGCGTGTGCGCCCCGAGCACAGCACAATAGCCGGGAGGAGGAGACAGGGAAAGGGGCAGGGGGAGAGGAGGAGAGAGAAAGAGAAAGCACAACACGGGGGCTGGCGAGGGAGCACGGAGCGGAGGGCTCCGGAGCGTGGCCGCGCTGAGGACCGTGTCCAGGACGGCGGCGACAGGAGGTGGGTGGGGGGCGATATTTACCTTCCCTCCCCCGCCCCGAGCCCGCTCCTTTGTCCACGCGCTTTGAAGTGCTCGGGGATCGCCGGGGTGGGAACATTGTTGTTTGCCAGCAAACGATCAGTCATGCCGGGGACAGAGTAGCGAGTGTACGCGGGGCTGGGGCCGGCAAAAGCTGAAGGAGACGGGGAGGAGAGAGGATTGTGAGAGAGGATTGCTGCCTGCCTCCCAGTGCCCTGCATGGACCGCGAAAGAGACGCGCTGAGTTGACCCTGCCCGAGCTGTTTCTGCTTCTACATGTGAGATCCGGTTGGTTTTTTCTCTCCACCTCTCTCTCCCCAGCCTCCTTCTTGTATTCTCCACTTACTCCCGTATGCAAAATGGTGGACCCTGTGGGGTTTGTGGAGGCTTGGAAAGCACAATTTGCAGACTCTGAGCCTCCTAAAATGGAGCTGAAATCAGTGGGAGACATTGAACAGGAACTGGAGATGTGCAAAGCGTCTATCCGGAGACTGGAGATGGAGGTCAACAAGGAGAGGTTCCGCATGATTTACCTGCAGACTCTTCTGGCAAAGGAGAAAAAAAGCTATGATAGACAGAGATGGGGTTTTAAACGTGTTTCTCAGTTGCCTGAAGGGGGTGCAGAGCAGCAGATCCAGGACCTGCATCATCACCAGTCTGCTGACCAAGATGAATATGAAAAAAGCAAGTCACACCATGGGGAGGAAAAGTTCAAACCCAGGATACCCTCTCTGCGGAAGCTGTCTACCCAGAGTGATGGGTCTGACCTGTCACCTTTGGACAGCCCCCATCATGGAGAAGGAGAACAGGACAGGTGTAAGTACTATGGGGAAGAGAAACTGAAGAGAGTTGTAGAAGATATGGAGAATCGCTGTGATACAGATGGCTCTCCTTCAAAACACAGATCAGCTTCCACTCGCAGGCTAGTGGGATCTGCTGAGAAGGAGGGATCATTTGAACCTAAGGAGAGAGGGAACAGTACCAGTGTGGCAGCCCTAAGGTCCAATTTTGAGAGAATGAAAAAGGTTAATTCGCATTCTTCTGGAGATAACAAGGATGTTGTTGAAAAGCCCTTTTATGTGAACATGGAGTATCATCATGAGAAGGGTCTAGTAAAGGTCAATGATAAAGATGTTTCTGATAAAATAAGCTCCCTTGGTAGCCAAGCCATGCAAATGGAACGCAAAAAGTCCTTGCACTCCCTCCCTTCTAACGTGGTACCCAGCCTCAGTGAGTTCCAGAGGCCTGCCTACAGGGGAAGGTCCTCAGAGAGCAGCTTTGGCTATGATGGAGAATATGAGGATGCTGAACTGAATCCCAAGTTTCTCAAAGATAACCTGATCAATGCCAATGGCGGCAACCGCTCACCTTGGCAGCCCATGGACTTCCAGCCATATCAAAGTATCTATGTTGGCGGAATGATGGGGGAAGGAGAAGGAAAAGGACCTATTCTGCGAAATCAGGGCACAACTGACCAGGAGAAACATCTCACGTGGCCCAGGAGATCTTATTCCCCCAGGAGTTTTGAAGATATTGGAGGAGGATATACTCCTGATTGTAGCTCTAATGAGAACCTCACCTCCAGTGAGGAAGACTTCTCCTCAGGACAGTCCAGCCATGTCTCCCCCAGCCCCACCACTTATCGCATGTATCGGGATAAAAGCCGTTCTCCCTCCCAGAACTCTCAGCAGTCGTTTGACAGCAGCAGTCCACCAACCCCCCAGTCTCAAAAACGGCACCGGCAGCAGCAGGTCATTGTGTCTGAGGCTACTATTGTGGGTGTACGGAAAACAGGACAGATCTGGCCAAGTGACGGAGATTTGCCTTCTGGGAGGTGTCACCAGGACAGCTGTTTCCATGGGGATACAGGTGTGTACCAGCTTTTTGCTTAGTCTTTTAAATGTATAGAGCCGGAAATGGCATTGTGGAAATGAATGGGAGACCCTGGGTGAATCACTGTGAGGGGGCAACTGTTTCATGTGAGAAATCTGTGTTTCATTTGTAGTTCTGCTGTTTTAAGAAGATCCTACAGAAGTATATGTCAGACTGCATTTTAGGAATTCAGTCTGGATTCCCAGAAGGGTTGAATCAGGCCTCTCTTAAAAGGATCCATGGAGTCCCATGTTAATCAGTTCTTGAAAGTTTCAGTGTGAACACTGAGGTGAAAAGGGGCCAGAATGTCACCAGATCTTCACCATCTGTGGTGAATTCATCACCAGATCATTCCCTCCCTCGTATTCGTGCACTGCCTCAGAGGTGGTGGTGTGCCAACAAGCTACAACCTGAGGGTTTTGCCAGAGCTTTACCGATAATGATGCTGCTCTCACAATCTTGTTTTTTCCTGTCTGTATTAATTGGAGTGCTAGTTTCTCGTTCTGTCTCGTGTCAGCCTTCAATTAGAGCTGATTGGAGGTGATGATTGTGCAACCCTGTTCTTGGAGCTTTCTGCTATCTCTGAGTGAAGGAAGAACTTGGAATATCAGGAAGCCCTGAGGGAAAGATGTTAACTAAATTTCAGCAGAATAAAACTTTTCATTTGGGGACGAATGGGCAATGTTTGAACGTGTTCTTATGTAAGTTATTCAGGCATGCAGGTGTGTCTGTGTAATCCCAGAGAGTTTATAGTTGGTGGAAGAGGCATACGAGGAATTATGTTAATTCAGATAGATTTTTTTTTGAATGTGTGTGGATGTCTGAATCAATTTAGCAAGGCGTGTAATGTAAGTAGAATCTTGTGCTAACACCAGTAGTCTCCTATGTAGTAAGTGAAAATCAAGTCCAGGAATGAAAAAAAATAAGAATGTTTGTTTTGACAGACTTCTTTAATTATAAATCTGTGGGTTCTCTCATGGGTTTTCTTTGTGTCTTTGAATATCTCATTTTAATAAGGGGTTAGCATGTTATTTGTCAATGGGACCGAATTCCTCTAGTAGTAGGTAAAATGAGAGACCTGTCAGAGATGTCACTTTCTCAGGTTGTGTGAGTTTGCTGTGTTATTTCTCAGAAGAGTAACTCTGCTGGAAGGAGATGCCTGGTTTTACTTTCCCCGCTGATTGTTTTTGCCAACAACACTTTTGGGAGCAGCAAGGGAGGGAGAACTCTGCTGTGCCCTGCCACTATCCTCATATCCCATTGTATTATTGGAAGGCTGGATAGTTGTAATAGATGTTCAGTGTACATGGAAGCTTTGCACCTCCTCACAGTGACTTCTCCCTTATCAGATTGGATGTACATCCCTGTTTTCTCTCCAGGACTGCTGCATTCTTCCTGGGTTTTAGGGGAGAGGCTGAGTCTTGTGCTCGTTTGAACTGAGCTCAGCCATCTGTCTCTGCTCTTGTTTACTGATGCTCTTTAGATGACTGGGAAGCCTCCTGGCAATTTCAGTTTTTGCAGAAGGAAACAAAGGGGTAAAAATAACAAAAAAGCTAGAGCTTGAGGGTAAATTCAGCTTTCAAAAAGGCAATAGGTAATTTTTATTTTAATAATTTAGCTGTGATGCATTAGTAAAATAAAAAAAAAAAGGCAGCTCAAAAGTCAGAAGACTTACAATTCCTAGATATGCTGGAAAGCTTTGTGTTGTGTTGCTAAGGATGACCACACATTGCAGGCAAGGACAGAATGTAACTGATCCACCTTCTGCTTTCCTCAGCATAGGGGGTAACACGGCAAGCTTAGCAGGAACTTTCACCAGATGGCTAATCAGTACTGTCTTGCACATTAGCTGGTGGCAACTTCTTCCTTAACCAAAAAGGCTCATGCCTTTAGGAGGACTGTTTCTGATTAATTCCTACTGAGCATCATTTTATATGAATTTTCTTTCCTTCCCGATTAGGATGAATTTTGATCTGAAACCTGTTGGCAGAACCTCTTTTTCATAAAACAAACAAAAGGCATGAGAGACCACTGTGTGATTAGCTGGCTAGCTCCCATGCCCAACTGCCGTGCTCTGATGCGGACAGTTCTCCATGACCACGTGATACCAAGGCAGTTCACAGATCCAGACAGCTTTTCCAGAACCTGTGGTTTAGTCACTGGTTCTGCCAGGTTTCCCTTGAACAGAGAGTGCAAGTTCGAGTCACAGTAGGTTCTGGCCAGCCTTAATATTATTTAGTATCAAGTGGGGTCAGTTCTATAGTATTTGACTTCCCTGTGTATTCTGTTGTGTGTTTTCTGGCTTTGCCTTTGATGACTCTTCCCATAATAATGCTGAGTGTGCTGTGAACAGGTGCAATGTGAAATTTCTGACTGGATCTGTCCCAGTGCACCTTAAGCTTGGCCAGCAGACACGTGCTGTTCAGTCCAAATTATTTCATGAATTCACAGTCAAGTCATGTTTTCCTAATTTTGTTTTACAAAAAAAGAGTGTAACTGCCAAGTGAATGGGGTCTAAGCCAAAATTTGTATCCGGATGCCTGGAGAGGGGTTATCAAAAACCTTAAAGCAAACCAAGGTAGTAGGCTTTCAGTTTTTTCCAAGGAGCAGAATTAGAGCTTCAGGGTTGAGATTTGGTAATAGCTGTACTTTCTATTAAATGTAGCTAATGGAGCCTGGGCAAAGATATTTATATTGGGATTAATTATGTATCACTAATTTCCTGTAGTGGGAATAGAAAAAAAAATCACAACTTTACATTAAGCTCGAATATCTCTACTATGATTGTGAAGGAAGAACAAGATTTTTAAAATTCTGCCTGCTGTTAAACACTAGTTGCAGAGACAGACATGAGAAAAGCCACTCATGGTGCATCTCTGTTTATGGTCAAGGGGAAAGTGGCACAGTGCTTTTATGGAGTGATGAGGCCTCGCTATGGCCTCAGCTGGGGCAGTTTCTTAACTAATAGCAGTTTGTTAATGAAGGAGCACACTGGAGTTGTTGCTTAGCTTTAGAGCTTGCTACATAAAATCAGCGCACACTCTCTCAGCTCTGTCTGTGAAATGATTTTATCTATCTGCATAACAACATGGAAACTCTATCTGGAGTCCACACAAATAGTATTTACCTGCACAGCTGCTTCCCTCAGGGTGCCCTGGTAGTAACTTCTGTTCATGTATGAAGACTTGGTGGTGCTCTGAGAGAGTCCTGCCAGGATCTTTCGTATTGAGCACGACAGTGCTCAGTACGAGGTCAGTTTAGGGATATGTGTCATTTAATTCCACTGGAGTGAAGTTTTACTTATTTTAGCTGCTAGTAAATGTGGGAGTTCTGAAGGTCCCTTTCTGGAGACCATGGAACATTCTCTATATTTTTAGTGAGTTTGATGTAGACAGAGAAAAGAATGGTGGAGTTTATGCATGTGAACCTCATAATTCCTGTTATCTCAGCTGAGCAGAATGCCATTTTAAAGCTCCTACTTACCTTGAGCTATAGGTTCTTCTTCAGTTTTTGTGTGCCTTAAATGCCTGACCAGATAGGCAAGTATCTGAATTTCCTGCTTTTAAGGCAAATCTTGACATTACTTCTTTGTAAAGCCCCAGGAAAGCATGTAGAGTGTCATAATGGAAGGATATTGTTCTGTACCAGTTTATGCAAGGTTTTGCTTCCTGAATTATTTGCATCTTCTGAGATCTTGCACAAGTTTCTTAATGCTGCACTTCTTCTACCCAGTATTGTATTCTGTGGGTTTTATTTTCAAGATGTAGTTTGAAAAGTGCTTTGCAGGGTCTTAGTGGTACAAAGACTCCTGAAGCAGCATGCCAGTCCTGTTGCTGCTGTTCAGAAACACAACTTTCCTATGAGCAGCTGAGGCAGACTTCAGTCCACTGTGTGGAGATTCTTCCTTGACAGGAGCTGAAATGCAGGAACTTTTATAAGGTGCATATTGCCTGTTAATTTTAAGGACTGCTGACTACAGGTCCTGCTTTCCATCTATGACTTACATTGGATCAATAATGAGGTTTAAATTTTATCTGACACTTGTTTAGTTCATTTTGCCATTTCTTTTTAAACATGCTTTAATTCTTTCCTGTGATGATCAGTGGTTTCCTAGGAGCACTGGTGCCAGAATGCTGTTTAAATGCAACCCCCCACTCTGCCTTGCTTTTCAGCAAATCAGTGGCTTTTGAGATTTTTGAGATTATCAAGATGCTTGTGCTACCACTCCCCTCTTCTTAGTCTGGGGGAGTGAAGAGCTCCCTCTCTTTCTCTTCCAGATTTCCCTTTCCCTCCAGCTGAGTTTAATGGAATCTGCAGAGCTTCTGCTTTATGTCCTCAGTGACTATAGTGGACTCTGAAGTGTTTATTTTGTTCCATCTTCCACAAACGGTTGCTAATGTTTACCTCAGGCCTACTAGAAGTAATAGTATGTAGATAGATTTTATTTTTTCTTTTCTTAGGTTCACCCTAGATCATGTACTTCTGCAATTGCAAAGCACCTGCCTTTGAAATGGGAGTGTAAACCAACCCAGTAGTTGTTTGGTACTGGGAAACCCTGTCGAGTGCTGGTGTCACCTCTCTGGGGTCACCTCATCTTCATGTGTGAAGCTCATTTTCATGGTCCATGACAGAGGGATCAAAGTGGGACTGGGTTTCCTATGGTGCAAGCAGACAGAGAGCTATGTATTCTGCAAGTGATGGGTCAGAAAGCTGCTTGTCATCCCTACACAGTTACCAACAGTTTCAAAGTGATCTCTCTGGCAGCAGAGATGAGCTCGCTTTGTGCAGCTGCCAGTGGCTGGGCAGGTGGAATGTATTACTAGAGCAAGCTTAAAGTTTGGGAGTGTTGTAGGAACTCAGCTAGGACCAAGCAGCCACTGAGCCTTACTGATATCCGTGCATCAGCCATACTGTGATAACCACAGACTGGAATGCTGTGCTCTATGTCAAAACAGTTGGACCTAGGTGATTCCAGCATGGTGATTTCACAGAGCCAGGGGCTAGAGCTGTAAAACTTTTGAAGTTATTTAGGTGTGCATGTAGGTGATGGACTTTAAAGCAGTGAATTATATTGGTGAATGAAGTGCTTTGGTCTCCTGTGTTTTCTAATCTCTAGCAAAGCAGTTGCATTAGTGTGTGGTTTTAACCTTGAAGATTTTTATGGTTTAGTGTAAATATACGCGACCCCATGTATGGACTTACAGGGTGCAGAACTGGAACATTATACTTTTGATTCTTGTAGTTACGCTATGTCAAGCTAACACTGAGGAAAAGAAAGCTAAGAGCTTGCTAATTTGAGATTAGCAAGGAACTAATGGCTCTACCATCTTCCCTAAGTGCTTCCATTTGTCTAGTATCTCTGGTTTGGATATTTGGATAAAATGCTAAGTACTGTATTCAGTCACTCCTTCATTGACAGCCTGCTTTTCACTGCCATCAGAAAGTTTCACTGAGACGTGAGCAAAAATAATGAAATGAGTTGACTGGAATGGCAAGGAGGCATCCTAAGTAACAGATTTGGGATGGAGAAAAAATAAGGTTTAATTAGAAAATTAGTTAAACTTTCAAGTGTAGGTTAGGAAATGCTTATTTGAATACTGGGCAGTGCTCTAGAGGTAATGATACTGACTCTTAAAAGCAGTGTTGTGGGCGGGGAGTGTGATTTGTAATCCAAATTTGGCTTTGCAGGCTGTTTGAAAGATGGGCCAACAAAGGAGACCTAAGCCTGTGAAGGTTTGGGCCCCAGTAACAGCCTAGAAACAGTTCTTCTTCCAGTTCTAGCATGTTTAGCCCTTGGTTCTCTGATGTCCTCCCTCTCTCCCCAACCTCTTAGGGGTAAACAGTTATCATGCAGAGGCAAGGGGGACCTGTATTTCAGCTTCAAGGAATTTTGGAGGTCAGTCCATAAAGGTTAATGAGGTGAGACTTGGCAAGCTGTTTGAGAGTTGCTCCATTTCAATTACCACAGGGAAGCATATTGCTGGTCATGAAAATCAGTGTTGATTGGAGACACAGCTTATCTGGAGCTTTCTTTCCCCCAGAGAAACCAAGACCAGCAGTTTGCTTTTTTTTTTCTGTCTCCTCTTTGATTTGTTTTGCCCAGTCAGATAAGCATGGAAAGAATAATAAGGGCCTGATCCTTTTCTTTCCCTAGTGAAATATCATTTGCTTTAGTAATCTTTTGCTGGCACATGTAGGAAAAGAAATGGTGCTCTGGTCCAGGTTGAATGGCAGATAGATAGAGAGGTAAACTGCAAGTGACAGGAGAAACACTGGCATGGATTAGTTTGGGTGAGCTGCATGTGAATGAAGTACTTCCAAAACAACAGTCTAAGTATCTTGGGTTACAAAGCAGGTTTTGGCCAGCTCACTGATGACAAAGTGGATTGCTTTCCTGATCATATCTTTAAATTACAAGCGATGTGAAAGTAACCATAAACTGTAAGTAAATCCTTGAAATGTTGGTCTGTCTTACTGCTGAGACAGTTTTACAAATCCATAACTTCTCTAAGCTTTTTTCAAATTGTACTGTATGTGTTTTAAACAGTAAAATTGTCCTGTGTAGGACAATGTGGTGTATTTCTGTCACAAAATCTGGCTGCATTTTGAAAATCTTCCTGTTACTAAAACAACAAAGCGTGTCTCTCTTTTGTCTTCTTGCTAACTGCCAAAATGGTATCTCTCAGACCCTTTCTTAACCAGGTTATGGCTCATGTAGTAATCAGATTATTGCAAATGTAATTGGAGTCTCTGCTTTAGAGAAAGCTCTGCCCAAATGTGGCAGCTGGAGTCAAGTTAATTGCTCATGGCTACATGAATACACGAGGAGTATATGTGTGAGAATCCACAAGGATTACCCTGGAGGAAGATTGAATTGGTGAAGTTCAGTGTTTTGGTTTATACTACTGAATTGTACCTGTTGATATTACAGGCCTTTTGCATACTTGTTATCATCTGTTATTTTGTTATTTTCAATCATTTCACCAATCCATGTTACTACTGGGTGGGGTGGTTTTTTTTGGGTTTTTTTATTACTTATTTTATTTTATGGAGGATAAGGATTCTTTTCTGGGATAGTAGATCCACCACAACCTTCCTTCTTTTGAAAAGAATATGTTTTTAAAACTCTCAAAAACACCCCATCCTCTTTGGGAGCTTCTGCACAAGTTCTGAAGTATTCAAAAGCCCCAAATTACTTGCAGATTAGTGTGTGACAAAGCCCAGTAGCAACTGTGGCACACTGCTGTGGGTCACGCAGTATTATGTGAAATATAAGCAGGCAGCCCTTGCAGGTGTTACTTGATGGTGAACAACTCATGTACTTGGACTCCAGCTCCTGTCTTGGATGAGTGGAGAAGTGCACTGTGCAGCCTGGACTCACTGTGTGTGTTTACTTCTTAAGAATTGTAGAATATTCTGTGCTCAACACTGAAATGCAGCTACTTCTTTGATGGGATATTTACCAGCTATTCTGTTATCAGCCATTATGTGCTCCCTTGGCTGCAGAGCTAGGGTTGGAGTGCCCATTTTGAACCCACAGCATGGGTGAGGCTGGAGCAGACTGTTGTTAGGACAGGTTAAAAAAAAAAAACCAGCACACAAAAAGCCACCAAAAACCAACAAGCTGCCTACAGTCACATCTGTGTGTTCTTTTGAAATAGGCAGCTTCAGAGAGTGATCTGTTCTGAAGGAAAGTACCTTGTTCCCTGGAGCAGCATGCTCCAAATGTATCTGAGCTGCTAAAAAATAAATGTGATTGGTCTGTTGTCACTAGGGAGGTGTCACAAACACAGCACTGATTTGCTGCAGTGCAGTAACATCGCAGGGTATGACTTTGCCCAGGAACACAGCCCCTGGCTGGGCTTAGGGCTTCCCAGAAGAGATTAGATTATGGTGCTTAGAGTGAGCCAAGGCACAGAACACTTGTTTCTGTGACTGTTAGTCCAGCTGCCTGAGTTCATAATTCACTGCCTCATCTTCAGTTCTGCTTCCTGCTAACCTAGAGCTGCTCCAGAAATTTTTTTTATAGTAGTCTGAAGTCACATCACCTCACGAAGTTTCAGAAAATAATATGCTCAGAAAGTGAGTTGATCACTCTTGGAAGACACGTGTGCTTTTCCCTGTCCTTGCCTGTCACCTCTTCTGCAGACTGTCCCCTTTGTTTGAATCCTTTTAGGTGGAATGAGAGTGGGACTTCCCTTCCCTGAGTAGGACACTTTTGCTTTACATTTTCCTGAGGTGGTCATTGGACCTCTCAGTCTGACAGGTAGGAAATCACTGACATCACTCTTGAGAAAACAGAATAATGCCTCAGTGTGGCAACTGTCTTTGAGGAAGTCGTGGTGTTTGGGTGAATATATTTGTCTTTGCCAGCTGTACTAATTACTTATTTGAATCTGTGAGTAAGCCAGCAGAGAATGTCCAGTTGTAAAATTCTTCTGCAGTTCTCCCAGCTAAGCATAACTGTGGTGGATACCAAACCCAGTGTTTAGGTGGGATTAAAAGTCTCCTGTATAGGTGATGGGCATCCTGCACTACATCAGTGGCTGCAGTGAGGAGCAGCACATCTTACAGTCTGTTCCTTGGTTTACTTCTCTTGTTTTTCTTTATTAGAAAGCTGACAAGTGAAATCTGAATTGCAAGGAGGAAAAACAGTCTGACAAGCTGTTAGATGAAAATACATTCTTTAGCCTGGGGACATATACTACTTCTCTAGTCCTAATATTGATCATCTGTGCCTCCTTATATGGGGTAAATGGATATTGGGAAGAGAATGCTTTAGTCAAATCCCGAGTAGTGTCTCAAAGGTGCTCTTGCCTTCCTAGCTTGCTGGAACAAGTATTTCTCAGCTCACATAAGCAAGATCCTCAGAGGCCCTCAAGAGCTGCTTCTATGACAGAAAGCTGGTGCACTAACACAGGGAATAAGTTGGGGTTAACAGTCACCTGAATAATTGTTTGGGTGGATTTTTTGTTCAGCCTTTTCTTCACTGGCATCTTTCCTGAGGAGCTTACCCCTAGGAATGAAGTATGTTACGAATTGTAACTCGTTTGGGTTCCCCATGGTCTGCTGTTACCCTCTTTCCCATGAAACTTGTGACTGTACTGGGCCCAGAGGCTGATGATGCTTTAACAGAACTCATGATCAGCATGTGTCTGATCAGATGAGGGGGCTGGTGGTGAGAAAGAGAGACCTTGAGTATTTCAGAAGAGCCAGCGTGTGCTCACCTCAACAGCGAACCTGGAAACCATTTGCTGTCTTAGACTTACGCAACAGTTCAGTTTTTCTCTAGCACAAGGGCCTTTGGCAGACCTAACTGATGGTCCCCATGCTCTTTTCTGATCATAGGGATAGATAAAATTTCCTGGTTTTCCTTTGGTGTTTCAGGTGGAGTACTGAGCTACAGGCCTGACTGCCTTCTTGAATTGATCTGTACTGAATGACAGGGACGAGAGGCTGCAATTTTGAGATTGTTTACATGGTCTGGTGCTCTTGCCATTCAGATGAGGGCTGGATTCTGCTTTGTGTGAGAACAGAAGGTCTCTCATATCTTACGAATTTATATGAGGGTGCACCAAAGACAATGATTTTCCACATTCCTGTGTTCTTAGGTGATGTTTGAACACACAGCCCAGAGAATGCAGACCTGTCACTGCACTCATTTAGGCTTTGGAGAGGCACTTCCTCTGTTTGACTTGCTGAATTTCTTGAAGGTCTTGTTAAGCACAGCTGCGCAGTTCCACAAACCTATAAGCCATTTCTTTTATAGTTGTTGAGAAACCACACTGCTTTGTATGGAAATATTTGCATAGGATTTATACATCACTTTGACCCTTCCTAATCCAAATTGATTTTGCAACTTCTGCATGTGCTGAGTGAAATAACTCAATATGAATTTCTACCATGCAGTCACAGAGCTGTAGTCAACTTGCTCTTACCAGTTTTTCTGCATTGATAAAAGGGTCTGTGTTCTCAATCAGAAAAAATGTCAGGAAAAAAGATATACATTTGGAATAACTAGCAAGGAAGGAACAAGAGAGCTTCATGAACTTTGCTGGGGTTTTGTTGCTTGGATTATTGTTTTTGTTGGACACACCAGTGGCTACTCTTGAGAGCTCTAACAGTATCTTGGGAAAGACTTGATCCAGGTCTTACTAATGCCAGGGGACGTCTAGTGACTGTTTTGCTGTGAGCGGAGCTCCACAGCACTAGCTGTTTGTTTCTATATAACTGCCTGAACCAGAATTTCCCAAGATACCTTGATTTTGAAGTCTGGGCTTGATCTCTGACTTCAAAAGAGCTGATAAGGTTTTCACAGGCTTAGGTTATAAATGTTTTAAAACTGACATGCATGCAGGTTATGCTGTTTCAGTAGCAATACTGATGTGGCTGAGACTGGCTCAGAGCTACCCTGGGCAGGCCGTTCAGAACCATAATTCTGTTTCGAAGTTTCTTGTATCTCTTGGAGAACTGCGTTAGCTGTCCATATGCATCTGCCATGCCTCCTGGATAGGTGCTATGGAAACACTAATGCAATTTGGAAGGCATTTTTACTTTATTTAATAATTCTTTTAGCCACACTCCATCTGCCATCTTAAAGGGGAAAGTGACCTGACAAAGTGATAAAATGGTGTTTACATCAAAACATCAGGTATGTTCTTTCCAGTTTGTCCAGCCCTCTGAGATAGGACTCTCTCAAAATGAGTTTTGGTTAGGTAGGGTTTTTTTAGTATGCATGGAGAGAAAAATATATCTATTATGTCTCTAGAGTATCTGAGACAACAGCAGAAGGTGCCATCCTTTCAGCTGGGCCATTGTCTGCAGCCAGCTGAGGTTGTGTCACACCCTGGTGTGATCTTGGCTGTTCCAGTGTGACTGACCTGTCGTGTGTGTGTTCAGCAAACGTGCCCTAGCCCTGACCTTGACTACCCCAAATTCATTCAGGCTTGAGCCCTGACCTACTACTACCTTGACCTTGGTCTCTGTTCAAACTGAAATACATACTAATGTGATCTAAGCTCTGCTTTGTTTTGTGCTTGATATGTAAACATAGTAAAATTCTGACTGCATCTTCCCGCACTTGGTGCCTGTCTTCCATTCCTGTGCTTGTATGAAAATCTCAGTATCTCCCCTTAAGGCAAGGAAGGAGACTTGATTTTCTGTTGTGTAAATGTGTTCTGAATATATGTGTGCACAAGAAAAATCTGAAGAGGAAGAATTTTAAACTTGAATATTTTACTCTGTATATAGGTGCTTCAGACTGGTTTCAATATATGTGCAATTACTCACTGAAACAAGTATACAAGCAACCTTAGGAAGTTCTACCCAAACTTTGTAAGGAACTTTTCCTTGTAATTAGATCAACATCTGGTTAAGGAAACATTCTGGTGCTAAAGCTGGTTTTCCCATTAATAGACACTTGCCATGTAGGGCTGATGCACATTGAAACAGGCTTGTTTAATAGTATTTAATGGTTGGTTGCTTTGTGGTTGTGTTTTTTGGTTTGTAAGGAAACAAGTCATTTGCAAGTTTTTTTCCAAACACATGTAAAGAATGAAAAGTGAACTTTAAAAGAAAAACAGCCTTAGGTTTATAGCAAGCTTTTATCTTAATACAGTGATTTGCATAAATAAATTTTCAAGTGTTTTAATGAGGAAATATGCAGCTCAGTCATTTGAGGTTTTAGCTGATTTTTGGTGAGCTCTGGTGTCTTGGAATCAAATTTGCTGCATTTCTTCTGGATCACACTTCTTTTAGTTAGTAAATTGAGTAACTTCCTGTATAGGTATGTGTTTAGAAATTAGTTTATATCCATTTTAAAGGAAAATCCTGAAAAATCCACTATTTCTTTTTTTCTCCTTAATTCTGTATTCATATTAATTCATTCAGTTTCCCCTCTAAGTAGTCCAGAATCTGGGTTGTTTGCCTGCTTATGACAGTGATTGGTCCTGCGTATGTGTTAATTTCTATGTTTTTTACTTCTTGCTTTTTTTTGTTTCCTTTGCTTCAAATTTGAAGCAAGGGCTTCCTTGTCTTACAACATGTATTTGTATATGTCTTCCAGTATTTTTGTATTATGCCCCTTGAGGCGAAGTCTTGATTTAAATTGTCTCTGGTGCTAAAGCCTCATGCTGTGACCTGCTGCCCTGGCAGTCGTGCCAGCAACTGCTCATTTCTAGGTTCACGCTGAGAGCTGGATCAGGGAATTTATCTGTGGCATTTTTGGGGGTTTTGTTGGTTTTTTTCTGTGCCAAAATCAATCAAACAAAAATTACAAAACTCCCCCAACCAAAGCACAAAACCCCTCTAACCATGGATGCTGTCCATCCTCCCACAAATGTTTGTGTTGGAGCAGCAATTGATTGGATGGTGTTGGGGGAGAGACTATAATGCCATGAAAGACAATGTACTCTTAAACCCCCAGTTCCCTGGGACTCTGGGCTTGGTAATTCAAATAACAATGGAACATTAATGCTTAGAAGTCATGTTTAACTTCAGCAATTTCACTTATGATTATCCAGCTGCTTTGGGATTTCAGAAAGAGATTTGGGATGTCCTTTGAGCAGAGTACTTCTTCCTTAGGTGGATCCTTTGTTTCTGCTGCTAGGGGAGTGTGAATAAGAAAAAGCTGCCTAAGGGCCTGCAGATTTTTGAAATTGTTTTGTATAGAATAAATCTGAGTGGAACTGGATCTTAGCTAGGACTGGAAATGGGGGAAAAGGTGTATTTCCAGTCAGTATTTGCAAGACAGACTAGATGACATCCTAGTCCATATGGCTGACTCCCTTTCAGTTGCCTGTATAAGTATTTTGTGGTTTTAATTATTACATCAGCAAATACATTGATTGTTTATGGCCAGGAGAAAACGGAAGAGAAGATACAATTATTCCTTTTTACTAAGACTTAAAAAGCTGTCCAGCTCCTGCCTAAAGGTTATTTAGGTCATAAATCGTCTCGAAGGAGGATAGGATGGATGCCAGGTCAGCACAGCTCTTAGAGGTGAGTTGACCTCCTTCAATAACTTGCATTTGCTTTCTCAGAGTGTATATGTGAGTGTTCATGGGCTAAGATTTCATGTCATTTTTTATGATGTAATTACTGTAATGAGACATCTGTAGTATTACATCTCATAACTACGTGAATATTTTCCCTTGAGTGTTTTTGGGAAAGTGGAAGTTTAGAGGTTATTCCTAGGCCTTTTTACACTTGTTTGCTTTGAAATATGAAATGTCATGTCCTGGCCTAATAATGCAACTAAGATTTATGTCAAATAGCGTGATTTGCTTAAAAAGCTTAGTCTTGAACAAGGAGAGGGCAAGAGTCATTGGGAGAAAATGCACATAGCTTACAGCATTGGAACATCTTTGCAGTTTCTCTATTCAATTTTATTTAGGATGCTTACTTGACTCCCAGATAAGACTTCTATTTTTGCCTGTGACTGCTGGCTCTGCAGAGATTTGTGAACTCTTCTGACTTAACTCTGCTGAATTCCTGTCTGTGTAGCAGCCAGGTGCTACCTTTCTGGCTTCCAGCTTCTTTTGCTTTTTCTGTTCCTGTTCTGTCCACAAACATGGAAAAAATGCCCCACCCTGCTGACTCATTGAGGCCGGAGCACTCCCTATATTCCTGAAATAGGATTGCTATCTGAGGCAGTTTGAGCAACTCAACAGAGATGGGTCTGGTTCTCTTCTGTTGAACCTTTTAAAGTAGCTGGTTTCTTGTTCTTGGCTTCGTGCTCTGCCTCAGCCCCAAGGTGATTCCCTTAGCTCGTATTCGTTTAAAGGGCTTTTGCAACAAATGCAACTGTTGTAGAATTCAACCAGTATGTAGAATAATCCTTTTAACAGGTTTATTCTGATACTCTGTTGGGTGTTTAAGTGGATTTAGCTGCATCGTTTAAGATGTCCTTGAAGATGGCTCCCAGTGAAACCTGTCAGAGTGTGTCCTATCTCCTTGTGCATACCAAGTGTGCCTGGGAGATGTCAGCCAGTGCCGTAGGCAGTGAGGAGGGGTTGCTATTTGTAGGGGAAAATGAGGAGTAGCAAACCACTTTGGCTGTTTAACATTGTGCTGTCTACAACTCAGTCTCTCCGATAATGCTGAGAAAGACTCGCTGCTTTGCAAGAACTCAGAACCCTGTTACAAGGGCACACTCATGTTGTTTTCCTGTTCTTCTCTACCTTGCACAGTCTGCAGGTGTCCAGTGGCTCACCCCTGGTGCTACTGTATGTATCCCTTTAGCTTGATTTGCTTTGGGATCAAAGGACTCTGTGAAGGCAAATATCAATTATTAATTCTTGGTTTTAAAAATACACAAAGTGACACACTTTCTCCCTTTGATTGAAGTAAGCAGCAGTCTACTTTCTGTGTGCAATGCTCTGCAGCCCTGTTGTAATGTCTCAACTTTTGAGTTCTTGCAAGCAAGTGCATCCTGCAAAGGGCCGTATTTGGCAGTGAAATAGTCAGCAAAATGCCTGGAAAAGAGCATTACAACCTTGAGCACAGCCCTTTGGAATGTAGTAGGTTCCTGATAAGGCAAAAATTGGGTGGGTGAATGTTTTCAGAGAAGCAGGCCTGGAGAAAGGAATAGTGTTAAGGATGCTGGGAGTCCTGTGCTTAAAAAGTCCTGGGTTTTAAGTAAATTAAAATAGAGTTTTAATAATATGAAAATATGTGTGAAACTTGTAAGTAGGGTTGGTTATTTACTTTTTAATGGTAGTACTGATGCCAAATAAGCTTTATCCTGGCTCATCTCTGCCTGTGGTGGTTAAAAAAATATGGTTTAACCTTTCTTTTCACCGTTTCTGGTAGAGCCCTGCAGTGGATAGGGCCTAAAGGGAAAAGTTAGTTAAATCTACTGCCTTTTTGTTGGCTTATGCTGCAGTTCTTGGATGATAAAGAACCATACTGGTGACCACAGCTTCTTTTATGTAACCAACCAAACAGCTATTTTTTAATTACTAATGCATGTAAATGAACTGAAGCTATAAAGTAGTTTGTGTCTCATTATCAGACTCCTTACCGGGAAGCTCTCTTGCCTTTGTTTTTCCCTTCAAACATTTCTATGGCTCTTGGCACAGTAGATTCCAGGAACCTGACTTTTGTTCACTTACTGCAGTGCAAGCAACACTTCTTTTAACCATAACTGTTGTTGATTGAATGATGCTTTGCAATACAGAAGTTTTGTGGCAGGAGAATATTTCAGGGAAGTCCAGTCTATTCACCCACTGAGTTTGCTTAAGAAATCAACCAAACTTTTAGCTGGCAACCCTAAAGGAGAGCAACAGGAATTGAAAAAATACAATTTTTCTTGTCCTACAGGACTGACTGCTAGACTAACCGGCTTTTCTTATTTACATTTCTCCAAAGGCAGATCTGTATGTTGGGGGTTTTTTGGGTTGATGTTTGGTTTGGGGTTTTTGTTTGTTTGCTTTGGATTTTTTTTTTTTTTTTAGTTTGTTTTTTGTGTTTTAACTGCTTAGAAAGGTGCATTTCCAGTAAAGGTAATTTGTGTTTGAGATGGACTTACTAACCAATAAGTTCCTGCCAGAACAGTACTCCCCTAAATTTTAAAGCCTTCCAGGTAGGTCTCATTAACATTCTCTTGCAAGATCAGTGAGAGAAGCTGGTGTACTCAGCCAAGAATGCAACTGTCTTGTGACTGTGGTATATTACCAAGCCTAGAAACTTTGAGTATCTACCTTGCAGCAGCTTTGCCCAGGTTTTCACTGTGATTGCCTATTTATACTCTTTGTACCTATTTTTTCCAAAGCTCGTTTATTGTGTTCTCTGTTTGCTCTACTTCTTAAGGAGAACTTTAAATCTGAAGTTGCTGGTGCTCTGAATCAGCAGCTCCCTAAACCAGTCCTTGTGGTGAGCCTGTTTACACTTGTATCAAGAAATAAGATGGCACTGTTGAAAGGAAAAGGAAATAGCCAGCCCTCAGGGAATGTGTGGTTTGAGTGGGGCAGTACCTCCACAGCTCTCTTGAGTCTCTTGGGAACAGCCCTGCATGTGCACCACCTGTTCCCCAGCACAAGTGCACTCTGGTGCACAAGCATTGCTGTGATGCACTTCCACAGTGGCACACTTGGCTGGAGAGGACTACACTCCTATTTTAACTGTTGGTAGAATATCTGCCTTTCCTAATGCAGTGGGAGAACTTCATTTCTGCATTGGGAAATTGCTTTTATTTTCCATGTTATTGTCCTTTCTGCCCAGCTGTGCACCTGAGCTGTCAGATACTGGGCTTGGGGTCTCCTGATGCTTTGCTATGGTTTTAGTTGCTTTTTTCTTAGCCACTGAAATATGTTCAGTTTTGCAGTCCCATAAAGTGAAGATTACTTCTACTTGGGAGCAGAAATGTATGTTCTTCAGCGGTGGCTCTGGCCGTCTCTTCTTGTTGATGGCTTTTGGTTGTGGTGTTTTTCTCCCATCTCAGTGCCCTTTACCATTCCCAGTCTCCCTGGTCTGTATGTGCCATGCATGATTCAGTTTCGTATGTAATTAGTTTCCTCTTTGGTGTTTATTTCTCTATCCTAAGCCTAATTAAACCTTAATTGCTCTCTGATACCTGTGTAAGGGTCCTTTCTGTGTGTGATTTGCTGCTGCACAAATCCACACTCCATCATTAGACTAGCTTAGCCATTCCCTGAGCTGGCTTTAAACCAAATTTTAGTTTGGGATCTTTATGTTCCTGTGTCAACATTTTGCATTTTAGTCTTTCCTTTAGTTTTTAGTCTTTCCTTTTCCTCCGTTCCCTGGCCATGATCTGCTGGTAGTGCAGTGCATTGTCACCTTTGGGGCAACCCTGCAGTGTGACTGGGAAGGAGGAGGGTGGGAAGGTTGCAATTATACAGCAGCAGCCTTGGGGAATCATAGAATCATGTGAATAGGAGCATGTGAACTGTTGGAGGGGGCTAATGGACTTGGCAGAGTTGCTCCTGACTCTGCTTCTGCTAAAATGGTAACTCTTCATCCTTCATAGAGAGCAGGTATGTTTGAGTGTCAGGTGATGGAGAGGAGTCAGGCTGTAGTAAAGAATGTGTGAACAGAGAGCAGAGAGCTTTAAGATCCCTGAAAAGGTGTTAAAGGTGCCCTTTATCTACTCAAAACCAGTTGTTCTGTTACCCTTAACCTTTGATACCTCATGTGTCTATTGTCTTCAGGGGTTACCATACTTCTACAAGTTGCAGAAGAACTGTGCTGAGTAGCAGTAGAGTTGTAGGAACTACACTGCATCTGAGTTACCTGGTACAACCTTCATCAAGGTTTGTGGGACTGCTGCCAGGGCATTTATAAGCAAAGGCTTAAGGAGAGGGCAGTAGTTCTAGGGATTGCATCCATCTAGATTGTTGCCAGATCCTTTTTTTGTTTGTTTTGGTTTTTTCTGACGACATTTCCCTGAAAATTGCATACCCAGTACTGAGGTAGGGAGACAATGTCTGCTAATCAGCAGCATAACAAGAAAGAGTATCTGAGTTCTGTTGTTCTACTTTTGTCTCTAAAATCTGCTGTGGCACCATTTCTAGCTCCAAGATGCAGGCAGGGGTTTTCCAGAACAAGTTGTTCATGATCCAGAATGGACCAGGCAGAGGGAGGGTAAGTAGCTGTCACAAATCAGGATGAATAGGTTGCTTATCTGATCTATTCTGAAATGTCTAATCTGTCAAAGCTGTCAGAATCTGGGTATATGCTGGAGGATAAGCCATATTTACATAACATCTTGGAGGGTGTGCAAGAGAGAGGTGAGGTTGAGGGGGGAAGGGGTGACATTTAATCCCTTGCTTGCTGAACCCTAAAGGTTTGCTTTGTGTTGGTCTGCTCCCCTGCACTTCCCTCCTGCTTTAATGGCTGTGTTGAATGACAAATGGAGGCAGAGCAGTGAAAACAGGAAACATAATCCCTTAAAAATAACTGGTGGGAAAAGAGGAAAGAAACTGTAAATAAAGGAACCCCTGCTTTCATGGGGCAGCTCCACAGAGCAGCTAATGCTCGTCAACAAGCAGGAGCTGGTATTCTCTGAGGTCACCAAATAGTTGTTTTGAACTCCTGAAAGGGTGAGGAAGACCTAAAAGGAGGGGGGCTGTGGTCTGCCCTGTGTTGTTTTTGTTGTTTGCTTTGGTTTAGTTTCTTTTTTAAAAGAAGGTTTAGAACCACTTGTCTTGACTGCAGTGTGAGGTTTGGATGGGATGTGATTTATATTCACACGTTGTAGACTGCATCAGCTTTCTCTGGCTGTGAGAGATGAGCCTTGCTTCTGTATTGTCATGTAGTCATTGAGAGCAGAAGGGATGGAGGAGAGCTGACTGCAGTAGGTGTATCTGCTTAGGGAGAGAGCCATTTGGAGCACTGAGGGACTGCTCAGCAGGACCTGTTTTGCCTCAGACTGGTTTTCTCACTTGGCTGCCTCTGGACCCTGCTTCTTGTTTCTACTACGTAAAAGCGGGTGGGAGTGTCACGGTTTTAATGCACACCAGCAGAGATCCTGTTTGGGGGTGGGGAGGGTGGACAGAAAGTTATGATGAACACAACAGAAATCTGTCTGTGGAGCGTTTTAAGAGGCATCATATTGCTGGTTGGCAAGGTTGAAAGCTCAAGATTTCCACAAAACTTGATAAAGGATGCCAAATAGACATCCTAACAGTTCAGGTGGTTTATCTTATAATTTTTTTCATGCCATAGCTTTAAGTGGGTGTTAGATGGAATGTCTTCAGTGGAAAGTTCTTGAGGTTGAATGAGAGGGAAGAAAGCAGAAAGGGGAATCTCTAGACCACTCCTACGTCCTCCATGAATACCAGGTGCTGAGTAGCTTGTGAAGAAGCAACTTACCTAAACTGGTAAACAAGTTTCTCCTAGAGCAGGCTCCAGCCCAGCCTTCCCCAGCTCCTGTCTCCTGATCATCTTAATGGGGACAGTAAAAGGCAATTTGCCTTCTGACTGCGCTGATTCCTGGTGCACAAGAAATCCTGAAGGGAGTAGGATCCCTTTAGTATGGCATTGGACAGTGGAAGAAAGTGGGACTGTTGAGGGGGAATGTTCTTTACCTCTTTGCACCTTTATCATCTATTTGTGGAAGATGAAGATGATGATTTTCTTTGTAAATTGGTTTGAATGTCACTTATTGCAAAGAGAGACCAAACCCATGCCAGAACTGCCTGTGGGTTTGTCTTAAGTGCACCCCATGGCAACTCTCTCCATTAGGAACAGCCAATGGCACTGCTGAGCCCTGACTGTGTTCACATGTTCTACTTAACTTTGGTTTGGATGCCTTTCCTGAAGCAAGCTGGGCACAGCTTCTCCTTTTTTTTTTCTAAATCTGTATGGATAAGGGAGCTCCAGCAGCTCTATAGTATCTCCTCTGTAATAGCTAAAGGGAGAAAATAAGTTAAATGGATGAGTGCTTTGAGCCTTTTTTTTCCAAATGGAGCCCATGTTAATGGAAAAAACAGTTCCAAACTTGTGCACAGGAAGTGCTGGGTGAAGGCTGGTGGCTGTAGTTCCATGGAGTGTGGCAGCAACTTGGATGCTGCAGCTTCTGGGCTCGATAAAGGGATACAAGAAAGGTAGGTGAAAAAATTGGATGACTCGCTGTTTATTTCTTGTTTTCTTAGGACTTCTGTTAGTGGGGTGTGGATCTAGACTAGTGTTAATTTAACTGTAATTAAGTCAATGTTAGAGAAATTTGCCTGTGCATATTTTTAGGTAGTTTCAGCCACTACTGGCATGTTTGTATATGTTGAAAGAGTTTGAGAAATACTATTTGTGTGGCTCTTGCACTCTGGCCTCTATGCTGCTCTGCTTCCATTGTTGTCTTCCTTGGAGTGCTGCTGCTTATGCATTTGCCTCATCTAACCCCTGTTAATCCAAGAATTTAGTGCTCAAACTTCTGCTGCCTGTCCCGCCACTTAAGTTTGCAAGGGGACATGCAGAAAACAGCTGGTGGACCAGCTGTGACAGCATTAAAAAACAGAAGGTGCTGTCAAAGCTGAGCTGATGTTCATTACCTGAGCTGTGCTATAGAGTGAAACTCCCTACTTAACTTGAAAATTTCAGGATGGCCTGAGAGGAATGTGATAGGTATCTACATTTGAGTTTCACTGCTTGCCTGAGTTTAGAGGAACAGCAATCCTTTAACTGAAGGAACTCTGAGAACAAGAGACAGGCGCAGAAGAATTTTGTAAAGGGAGCACACATTTCATGTGTGTCCGCTGACTATGGTAAATGTTACCTAGGCATATTTCATTGGTTCTCCCATTGCCCCTCCTGTGGTTACTCTTCCAGTTTTGCTTACTTTTTATCTCATGTTTTAAGGACTGAACTTGGAGTGCTTGGCTCTGGGGAAAGCTGTAGCTTTTCCTTGCTGCAGCCAC
This sequence comes from Atrichornis clamosus, assembly GCA_013400975.1. NCBI lineage: Eukaryota > Metazoa > Chordata > Aves > Passeriformes > Menuridae > Atrichornis > Atrichornis clamosus. Next base: position 22,516 of record WBMZ01014670.1, read on the forward strand.
CACCCTCTGCTGCGTTGGGTTCCAGCTGGGTTCTGCTGAGAGCTGTCACCTGTTCAGCTGCTGCTCCCCTTCTGGTGCTTTTTCACTTGCCACTTGTTGTGGCCCAGCTGTTGCCCGTGGCATGGGAGCTGTCACAGACCCTAGTGTGGCATCTGGTGCTGGCTCTGGGGCAGGAGGAGGCCCTCTGGCCACATGCTGGTGCTCGGGGCCATTTTTGGTCTGTTCTAGCCCTTTGTCACCTGGATCTTCCGGAAGCCTGGCTGATGGAAGCTCTGGGTGACTAAGATGCTTTGTCAGACAGGCTTTTCTCCTCTCCTTAGCCCAGGAAGGCTGCAGGCAGATAAGGTTGTACTGTGCTTCACATTTTCTTTTTTAAATTCTCCAGCCTTAGGTGGGCTTGGAATTTCCCCGACAATAAACATTAGCCCTCAGAATAAATAACTGCAAGCTGAAAGGAAGGAGAGGATGTCAATACATGGGCATCTTTGTGCTTATTCTGTTTCCCCCTGTTTTCTTGGACCCCTTTTTGCCCTGCTTGCTGATGCTCTCCCCTGGGTGTGTTGGGGAGAACACCCCACTCCCAGCCCCCACACCTCTCCTGCAGCTGCCGAGAGAGGGAGGCACAAAAGCTGTCTGTGTACTGGCTAGGGGACAGCTGAGGGCTCAGCAGTGCTGCAGAAACTTGTGCTCTGCTACAGGTGCTGGGCAGGGGAGGGAGCTGGGGGCGGGGGATGAACACTGCTGCTGTTTCCTTGGGGACTGGTGGGAATCTCTGAATTTTTATCTGCAGCAGTGAGGAGTGACAGAAAGGGATCCTCCATGAACACTCTCTGAAGGATCTTCAGCCCTTTCCTCCCCAACGTGGCAAGATGGGATTTCCTCTGCCGGCTACACAGATTTGTTTGTTAAAGAACTGATGAAGGATTGATTTTAGAGCACAAGCGCCTTTGTCAAGGTTGCTGTGCACATCTGGAACAAGGGTTATTTCTCTCTTAAAGGGAGGAATTTAGAGTCTAGTTTGCATTTTGAAAGCTCTGTGCATTGTCGCAGTGGTACTCTGTCACGTGTAAATATTCATCACCTTGAAAGATTTTAGTGAGACTAGTTCTGAGCCTTTCATTAGAAACCTACCCTAGAAATGTATGTGTTTGTTCAGCTCTGATTAACAGTCATTTGGATCAGTTTGGAATCTGTTGTAAATTAAAGTGTACAAGCAGACTTTGTCCTTCTGTATTTGTTTAGGAAGGGAAGGTGGAGGGTGGTGAGGAGTAGAAAGGAGTATGGAAGACAATACTGTTTTTGATTGTGATAGGGATGCAAAGAAGTCCTTTAAAGGCTGGGTTGAAGGAATATTCATCTTTGATAGCAGCCTTTCTGTCTGTAGTCATTGTGTTTAGGTACTGCTGAGAGTGTGCCATCTCCAGGTACATAGGAGTGAGTTAAGGATAGTGTAAAGTGCAACAGAGAATTTTCTGCTTGTGTTTTAAATAGAAAACTGTCACCTTATTACATGAATATAGTTGGATTTTAAAAGCTTGTGAAAATTACTGCTTGGATAGACAGTCATTGAAAGCTCTGAAGGTGAAACAAAACTGAAATTGTCTTGTGTTTGTTTTCGCTGATAAACTTCATGCATCCTCTGCCAAGAAATTAGTGATCAACAGGAACAGAATGTTGTCTGGCTCTTCAGAGGTGCAGTTAATTCTGTAACTTTTGCACTGCTGAAGACAATGACACTCAGAATGACACTTAGTATCTGTTAGCACAGTTTCTGGGTTTAACTTAGTCTTGCTTCTCTCTGCCTGGCAAAACATGAGCTGGTTCTTGCATTGGCTTGTTTCTTTCTTTCAGTTTAGTGGTAACCACACCCAGAGTTCAAGTCTCAGCACTCTTTACATTCCAAATTCTTTAACTGATGAAATACTGATCAGAAAGTGCCAGTACGTTTTTTCGGGGGAGTATGTTTTTTCTGCATGAGTTTTGAAATATCTGGGAATGTACTATAATCTTAAAAATCTAAATGTGTCATGTATACCTATGAAATCCTGTTAAAAAGGGGTTCTTCAAAGCTCTGCCTGGCACATTTGAAGCATTGTCTGGGTGAAACTGTGGTTTAGAAAAGCTGTGTAGTACCAGCTCTGAAATCTTGGTCAGTGTCTCGTGTTGATTTGTGCATGTGAATATAACAGAAATCCTTGCTCAAAAGAAGTTTGTCTACACAGTATGGCATCATATATTGAAGTCTGATTCCAGAATGTCTTAAAGCTGTATTGTTACAACTGAATCAGTATGATCCCTTTTGATGATTGTTAATTAGGGGATACCCTGTTCCTGGAAGACTGTGTCCTCTTTTAGCTGCAAAGAGGGATTTAGGAATGAAAATTAATGTCACAGCTTAATGGAAAATCTGTATCTTTTGGTTTACTTTTTTGTAGCTTTCCTTTGCCACTGTAATCTTAATCAAGGTCAGATTTTACACTGAACTGGAAAACTGGTATGAGACAAGGGTCGTTTGTTAAGTGAATTATTACTGAGCCTTTCCAAAGTCATGATTTATCTCTGAGCGGGGCTCCTTGTGCTGGTACAGCAGAGTGATGTTCCCACAGCACTATCCAAATGGAGTGGCAAGCTGTGTCCTCTTCTGCCAGGAGATGCTCCTTCCTGCCTTTTGGTGTCCCCTTCTCCCTGGGGATGCAATTTTGCTGTGATCAGAACTGAGACTGCAGAAATACCTAGATGATTTCTTAATTTCACGTGTTAGAAAAGCAGCATATAAGACATGTAATATTGCCTCTTCTTTTCCTGTGGTGACGTGTAATCTGTGACTACACATGGGTCTGTCATCAGGCAGGGTCTTCATTGGATCTGGCATCCCTTGTCTTTGGTCTGTGTTGCCTCTGGAGTAGCTGTTTTCAGAACCATCTCTTTGCTGCACTCTGCTCTGTCGTTGGCTACTTAAACAGACTCATGGCTTGTTCACTGTCCCTTCCTTTGATGTCCTTGCTGTCACTGTAAGGTGCTACAGAGGAAAAGAGGTTTTTATCACTGCAGTAATCCTCAGACAGCTGGTTCTGCTGGTGGTGAAAAACTACTTCATACTCTCCAGGAGGCTAATGTCTTCAGAATTTGTTGAATAACTATGTTATGACTGCAGCTGTAATAAGCTATAATTGCAGATAAATGCATGTACAAGTTGGTGGCTGACACCATTTTTGTGCATACATAATGTCCTTATTTGTGCTCTTTTGGATAGCTGTTGCAGTCTGGTCTCACTTGCTCTACTGTGGCAATGTTAAGAGGCTTCTTCCCTAGGAAATCTGGTTTTATAATGTTCTGACAGCAAGACAGATACACTCCTTCATGTGTGCTATAAAAGATGTGGTTCTGATCTTATGGTTTGATGTGCACACGTTATCAAACGTTTTAAATGTCCTATGGAGTGTGTTAATTGTTCGTGTGGGTTTTTTTAGTATTGTAATGTGCAGAATATTTTCTGGTTCAGCAGTAAGGCCCTTTCTCATCACACTGTGCAGTGCATAAAAGTGTGAGTTCATTCTGAACTCTAGTGTCAGAAGATACGCAGTCTCAGTCATTGACATGCCAGGTTTTGGCATCCAGTATTGTCTGTATGCATATAATGTACATTTGTTAAGTCAGCTGAAGAGCTCTGACCCTGTGAGTGTTTGGCACTGAATAACTTTTCCCTACTTGCTAAGTGTGCAAGACTTGGGTGCTGTGGTTTGGTCACCTGGAGCTTCACATCTGTGCCACAACTGCCCATGAAAGGTTTTATCCTTCTCAGGGTAGGGTCTGTGCAGAGCCTGATGCAGAGCTTCTCTTCTGGAGTCAGTGTAAGAAGGCAAGGGCTGCTGCAGAGCTCCATGCAGGCCGTAATTTACCTAAATATTTAATTGCATGGTGTAGATTACGCATTGATGTGTGTGTAGTGTGGTCTTGGTTATCTGTGTGTGCCTCACAGTGTGCTGCTGGTACAGCCCCTGAGCACACTGTGTAACTTGTCAAATCTAAGCCCCTTTTCAATGACTTGCCCCAGTCATTGCCCCAGGGTTACTCCTTTTCCTCACTGAAGGGTACTTTCCTGCTTGTTTTAATTATGAGTGTTTCTTCTTTCTATTTTAAATAAAATGCTGTATCTTTTTTTTCTGAATTGACAGGCAGTCTTGTAGCACACTGTTAGGTGCCATTGATTAAACAAAATACTTGGATTTGCTTATCTAAGTGCCTTTTTTTTTTTTTTTTACAGAAGCATTTTAAAGAATGGCAATATAGGTCAAATGATCTGCAGATCCCAGCTATGCCTACTTGTACATACAGAGACCATCCTGCTTTGTGTGTTTGTGTTTCTGGAGGAGTGGCTTTGTTGTGTTTTAATTTGGATTATTTTGCAAATTACTTTCTTGTTTCTTACATAGCACGTACTCCAAAGCACTGGAATACCTGACTTTTAGTTTCTTCTAACAAAATGTTCTGCAATATAGTCCCACTAACTTCAGTCAAAAGAACTTTCTCAAATGAATTATAATAATCTTTTTTTGGTAAGAATTTCTTTCATAATTCGTGGTCCTGACCCACAGGTGTCTCAAACCTTTCCTTGGGGGAAAAAAGCCAGTCTCTGAGGGAGAGAGACAGGACTTGTAAATTTTTAAACTCACAGTAAATATTTCAGTGCTTTATATGTAGGGGCCACTTCAGTAGTTCAGTTTAGAAATGTCTCTGAAATGTAGACTATCTGCTGAAGATCAGGGCTGACAGGCATCCACATAGGATTTGAGTTAGCAGAAGAAACCAGCTTGGAAGTGGAAACACAGAGAAAATGTACATAAAGGACTAGGCAGCATTTTGATGAACAGAGCACATTATTGGAGTGCAGAAACATTGTCTCAGCTGTTTGACTAAGAGTTTCCAAATGTTTGGTAGTACAGACTTGTTTTCTTGCAGCTCATTTCTGAGACCTTATTTCATGCTAAGTCTAAAGATGGAACTCCAGATTTATAATGGCAATTGCCATGCTGATGGCTGTCTTTAGGAATGTGGCAACAACTAAAAACATTGGAGAACGCAGCACATGAGCATAAATGAGAAGCACAGTTGTTGAAATGGGTTTAGGAATTCACTTAATCGGCTTTTGTATTTCTCCAAATGCTGTCTCTCTTCTTTTATTCCAGGGGACAAACTTTTATCTATAAAGATGTCCAGGGTGACATGGGTATTACAAATGCATCTGTTCCATTTTAGCTTTAGGTAGTAAGAAATCCAGACTTTTCAGTGCCGTGATGTTTGGAGTACATTTTCTTTGCCTGTGGGCAACAGCATGTGCAGTATAGGTGCACCAAGTAAGTTTTCACACACCCTTCTTAAATCATACCATTGTATTTTGGGACAAAATAAAAGGCAGGACTTCGGAATTTCCTGGCATTTGTTGAAGTACTAGAACTACAGTATATTTTTAAATCCTCCCCACTTTTTTGCTCAGTCACCTCTTTGATAGTTTTAAGTGTTGCTACCTGTGCCTCCCTGCAAAGGATGAGATGACAAAGCCTCCTCATCTGTTAGACTGTGGTCTTCAAATTCCTTTGTGTTAAAGGGAGTTAATGTGGCTAAAGGCTGGCTTGAAAACCTTTGCCAGTACGTGTTGCTCTCCAAAGAATGGGTATGCACATCAGCTATTCACCCTCAGTTTTCCTAGGGAGGAGAACAAATTTTCTTTCCTCCGGAATTCTAAGATTTGGTTACTTCCTGAGCCTAAAATAATGTGCCCTATTGCTTAAACCTTGTTAGCAAGCTTAGACTTGCTGAAGAAGCATTTGCTTCTTCTACTCCTCAACCCGTCAGGTTTTCACATTATCCTTGCTTGTGTTCTGCTGGTAGAGCTAGGTGGAAAATAATAAAGCCCCTCTGCTTATCTGTGGTCAGCACTGACTGAAAGGGAGAGCTTATCTCTCCTCCCCATGTGTCCTAGAGGAAACCAGGCTGAAGCAATGAATCCCTGTTCCTAACAACAGGAAAACCCAGAATTTGACTTAAAGGGGATGATTGATTGGAGAAAACAAACAAAAAAGATACCAAGTAATTTGGATTGATGGCAAGTGGCTGAAGCTGTGTTCGTGGTCTGCTGAGGTGTGGCAATGCCCAGCTGCCTTCCCACTGCAAATACAGAGCTCCCAGAGCTGTGCAAACTGCTCAGGCTGCACCAGCAGTCTGGTTATGTGTGCTGGAGGTCAGACCAGCATCCCACGGATTTATTTTTATTTGTTTATTGAAGTTTCATTTTGGAGAAGCATACACAGCAGGTTTCAGCTCAAGGTAGAGCTGAGACTCCAGGTGTGAGCAGAGGGATGGTGTGGGGTATGTACAGGAGCTGGCTCAGTCTTTGTTGCCCTTCCTTGCGTGTCAACACCACGACAGGAGATGTGATGTTGTATTCCAGGGCATGATTTCAGGGGAAGTGAAGGATGTGTGAGAGGGATGCCCTTATACAATGACCTTCCTACCTGTAAGCTCTCAAAATAATAATGCATAAGTGTTCAAGATGTCAAGTCAATTACTGTATAAGCTTGTCTGAAGACCAGCTGCTGGGACTGGCATCCATCAAGTCACAGCCAAAGGGGATGTGGGGGGTTAAAACTGTAAACATTATGAATTTGTGACTGATGCAGTTTTTTTCTCCATGCCCTTGCAGAAGCTTTGACTAAAAGATTGGTAGTAGAAGAGGTAAAAGAGAAGTAAAGTACGGCACCCAGTAGAGCTTGATCGCAAAATAGTGCCTTGTGTCTTGGTGATGAGGGGGGTATATGCAGGATTTTGGGGATCTTGGATTTCCGTAATTCTGAAATTCTTCTGTTGCGTGTGATGGTGTGGCTTGTTTCTATAGTAACTTAAAGGTGTCTAGTTTTGCTTGTCTCAGAAACCTGCTCCTGAGTGATGCTTTGGAATTTCTCTTGTTTGCTATTGAATAATTCAGCCTTTAACTATATAGATTATCCTAATTCACTTACCAAACCCTCCCTGCTATGAAAAGTGCAAGCAAATAGCCTAAGAAGAGTTGAGTTAGTTACCCGCAGCAACTGACTTTTGCCCAAAGAACTGCAAATACATTTTTTTCTAGCTTTTACTTTACAGTCCTAAGTATAGGTAGATATTGTCTCAGTTTAAAAATGGAGGAAGTAAAGGCATTGCTGGATGCTAATCTGTCTCTTCCTGGAGTCCTGTTCACGTGCAGAACAAAAGACCTTGATCTCAGCTGTTGTCTTTCTGTAGCATGTCCTGATAGTAATGACATGCCCTAATAGTAAACTTAGCACATCTGTACATTTTAGAAAGTTAAAAAGCAGTGGAAAAACTTGGGATGTTGGATGAACAGCCACATTTCTAAAAGACAGGGGCTTTTCCCTATTACATGAAAGGAATTGCTGTCCCAGGTGGTTAGACACAAAGGGATTTAGTATACAGCAGGATTTTGTGCCATGTATTGTCTTAGTAACCATGGCACCATGCTGTCAAACCTGCACAAGAGTTTCCTAGACACTTTTCCAGTGATTGCTGTGAATCACTGACTTTTTTTTTTTTTTTTTAAAGTCAGGCTTTGTACATCTGCAAGATCCAGAGAAGTACAAGTTCATCGTAGCAGTTCTCATGGATAATGAACTGCCCAGGTGATACTGGAAGTAGCAATAGTTTTTGCCATTTTCCAGAACAGTCTGATTGCACTCAGAGTGCTGTAATATTATAAGCAATTGAATTTAAGTTACTGGAATACTCCTGATTTCCAGCAGTCTTTGAGATGTGGAAAGTGCTTTTTGCCTTGGATTTCCTGCATGCCAGGACTTTGTTTCTCCAGCTGTCATTCTCAGAGAATCCACCTTCTCTTTGCCATCTGGTCTCTTTGGATTGAATTCTGTTTGCCACCAACTCTTCTAGTCTTCTCTTTCTCCTCAGCTAAAATTTTTGTTCCTAGCCTTTTAGACAGAAGCGTACCTAAATTAGATTTTAGTCCTCCTGAGCTCTGGCTCACTCAGTGCAAGGCTGGTTCCCTGTAAGTTAGTTTTATGCTTTGTGGTGGAATTTTGATATAATGCTGATGTTACCAGGATCATTTACTAACCACTGCCAAGAGAGACATTAACTCACATGCATGTATAATCTATTACACAACCGACATTAAATGTGTTCCCCATTTAGGGAGAAAAAGCTATAAGGGGAAAAAAAGCTTTCTGTTCCTTTAATGAGGTAAAATTCTCTGTAGCTAGGAATTCCTGACCCTTTCGATGGAATACTGAAGGTGCATTCAGAAATTACTGGGATTTGTTTGCTTGTGCAGAAAAAAGTTGTTTGATGTGTTTCCGTTTGAAGCAACTGCTTTTCAAGCCTTTTCTTCAGTCTTTTCTTTCATTTCTTCTGGACACTACTGCAGGATGTCTGTGCTCCATTTCTTGCAAGGAATGACATCCCCAGAAATGCCACTTCTTTTTCCATGGGCGAGCTCTTTTCATCACTGATTGAGAGCCTTGCTCTGTAGGACCACTTTCATGGGCTCTGCTGTTTAAAGAATGGAAGAGGTTTTGGCATTGGCTGCCATTGTGCGTAACACTTCTTGTATCTGGCATGAGAACAGAGGGAAAGACTAGCACTGGGAACAGGGAAATAGGTTTGACTAGACCTGTTGTTACCATTTAAGGAAACTAAGCAGAAGGGGCTTGTCCAAAGTGGTTTCGTCCTTCCCTTTTATCAAACTCAATAACCATGGACAGTGGTGTGGGAGAGATATAAATTACCCAACAACTAGATAGGGAGTAACTCCTGACATCAAAGCTTCTATTCATGTCTTCTCCTCCTCCTTGTTTCCCTTAAATAATATGTATTTTATACACATCTTTCGGGCCTATTAATTGAGCTGGTTTTGGTAGGTTCAAAATGGGAATGTGGTGTTTTGAGGCTGGGCACTAAACCACAGAGCTGAGCTCATCGTGTGGTGCCTGAAGCTTCATAGTCTCAGCTTCCCATTGCTTGCAGACCTCCAGATGTGGAGGGCTGTGTGCACTACCCACACTGGCATTCCTAGGATTTCTGCAACGCATGGACAGCAGTCAGTAGGAAAAGCAGATTATTAACAGAATTTGAAGGAGGTGGGAATCTTCATTGAAAGTGTCCTCTTCCAAGTTTCTTACCAAGCTGCATGGCAACCTGCTGTGCTGTAAGCCAGATTTCCTGGCATCTGTGCAGCAGTAGGGTGTAGCTTTCTTCCCAGCATTTTTGTAAAACAAGGATAGTGAAACAGGAATATTCACATCCATAAACTTTTCCAGCCTTGATTTCTTGGCAGACCTTGTGAGCTAAGCAAAGGAAGTCTAAGTTTCTTGGAAGGCAAGAAAAAGCTTTACATTCTATTCCGAGAGAAGCAATGGGAGAGGCAAACTTGTCCTATCTAGAGGGTAGATTAGAGAGAAAATACTGTTACTGGGAGAGAGGGATATTTTAATTCTGGACTGTTCATATGCCTGAAAGGTGAGTTTGGGTTTGAATAAGAAGTTGTACATCCCAAGGGAAGCTTGTTTTGCAGTATGGTCATTCCAGGTTTTTGCTGAGAGGTGGATTTTAAACCCTGTCTTTTGAAACCGTAAGCCTCCTTAGTGTCAGCTAGTGTCCGTCCCTCCGCATTCCCAGCTGTAGGATGAGATTGCCTGTGCTTCCATGTGACAGTAGTATTTACTGGTTGTTTCCCACAGCTGGCGAGGAATAGCATTGATCAGTAATGTCCTTGTGAGACTGCTTGGCATGCCAAGCCGTGATGGTCTCTGGTAAGCACTGGTTCCACCTGTGCCATTTGCCTGCCCTGGAGTGCAGGAGTGGGGCCGAAGCTCCCATGTTTAAGGGCTGCTCTGGGGTTAAGCCCTGTTGGGTGCACTGTTAGTAGCTATGGGGTTAATTCTGTCCTTTGACAGGACCCCCTGCTGCAGTAACTGCATTTTCCTGATTCACCCTTAGTGAGCTGGATTGTTGAGGCTGTGTTACCTTGTGTTTGTGCCATCCCCTGACACCTCCTGCTAGGACAAGGGCCAGCCTCATGTAAAGAGCCCCCTCTGAGAGTGGCTGATAGCCAGTAATCCCTTTAGAAAAGTCTGTGTGCTGTGAGACTGCTGTGCTGCAGATCCCACTGTTACTAAATTTTACGTTTCACCCTTGGCTTTTTACCAGGTCCCATGGGAACCTTGGTTTCCAAGAAGCAGTTACAGAAAAGGAATAGTGGCTGCTTTTAGCTAGGAACCTATCAGTCAGTGCTCATCCTTCCCAGGGAGGAGAGGCAGGCAGCCGTGGAAGGAGGATCACACGTCAGGCTCAAATCCTCATAACCAAAACACAGCAGCAGCAGGAATACTTTGTGGTACTCCATTAAAATAGTCCCTTGTGTGAGCACTTCAGGCCCTGAGACTCTCACTGCCTTTGGCCTGTGACCCTTTGTACCTCTTTGAGACAGAACAATGTGTGCGTGACTTCAAGGTAACTTCAGGCTTAGTCCAAGACTAAATCTCCAGGCTTTGGAAGAGGGACCCGGCAGTTGAAGGTCCTGTAGTGACTAGTAGAGAATTGGGGCAGTGACTGAGGAATGAGGACCTTTGGTTAACATCCAGTTTGTGTGATGTCCAGGCCATTGCAGTGCCACCTTTTGATAAGGGTCAGCGGTGCATTTTGTTTTTCCTCTTCTTATTCCCCTCCCATTTGTCAACATCAGGTGCTGATCACAGGTGATGGAGAACATGTCTTGTGATAGAGTGTGGATCCTCCTGCTCGTGCTGAGGAGGGACATTCTAATCAAAGGCAAGAGACACCCCCTCCACCTAACCTAAAACTGTGGATTGAGTACTTTAACCTTTGAGATGTAGTTGGTGGGCACAAGGGTACACTGGCTTTACCTGGGAAGTCCTCACCTTGCTTACTGAATTCAGCCTTCAGCTTCATGAAAACTTTGTGTTTAGGTTCACTAATATGCATGGATGAGCAGTGCCGCTGGTTCTGGAACTTGGCGCTTTTTTCTTGGCTGTTACGTTCAGGAGTAATATGCAAATGGAGTGAAATATGCTTGTTTTGTTTCTCTTCTCCTCAGTCCCATCTGTTAAAAACAAACCCATAAACAAAAATGAGGCTATTCCATCATTTTTCATCTCTACTAGGCTGCTGTTAAAAGACAGCTTTCCGTTAATACAGTACTGAGGTCCAGCCCGTTTTTATTTTAGGATAGAAGAGACATAGAGGCTTGTTTCACTTCCTTCAGCTCCTGCCGTGTGTGGTCACTTGTGGTCCCCGAGCCCTGGGTTGCTGATGTGAAACTAACAACTTAAACGGTTGTGATTATTAAGAGGAAGAAAGTGCCTGAGGATATTTGTCATCTCTTTTGTGTGAACTGTTTCTTCCATTGCAACTTGATGTCATTCTCTGTGGCATCTTTAGCACCTGCTGTTTTTATAGTCTACACTTACTTGATTGAAAGCTTTTTGGCCAAGTATCTAGGCTAAAATTTGCTCAAATAGCTTGAGTCTAAGTCTTATTTTCATTAGATGCTTGAGCCAGTGGTTCCAGAAATTCTCCATGCTCTGTACCAATATTCCATTTTTAACTTACCTTCCCAAGACCCTTCTTCTTCATTTTTAATGTTTTTGTTTTTAGGAGGAAAAACTAATATTTGGGACAGAAAAGGAGCCTCTTGAAGGTGGTAACTGTTGTTTTGTAGTAGTGATGTCCTGAACAGGGTTTCCATTGCCACAGACAGCTTTTGTAATAAAATATATGCCTACTGTGCCAAGTAGGTATATTTTATGAGCTATATAAAATCTGTACTGGGGCATACACCACTCTGAGGAAGTAAAACAAAACCCCAGGTTAAGGTTTATTTTTTTGGGGACTGTTTGTCAAACCCTGCTCCTGGGGCAGGATCAAACTTTCCACTTTATGTGGACTGCTTGAAATAATTGGCTGGCTAGTTCCATACAGCAACTTAGAAGTAGTGTTTCTTTCTGCTGTAGTAATATTGACAGGAATCTTGTCTTATCCCATTAATTCTTCAGTATTTCAAAGGTATCAAAGTGTGTGAGTATGTCAGACAGTGTAGTTGTTGTTTAAAATTGCTGCTGAAAATTAAAGGAAGCATTAATGCAGGAAACGCAGCGGCGTGCAGAGGTTTTGTAGAAAACAGTTACTGTACTCGTGAACAGTATCTGCTCTGTGCAGCTTGCAGTCTGAAACGTCAGAACTTCTATTTCAGGGCTGTGGCAAATTGCTTGAAGCTTTTTAGGGCTGGACCAAGCATCAACACAACACGTCTTCCAAGTTTCTGTAAAAGTCCCAGTAAAGCAGTATCTAAATATAGTGCTGATGTACAAGTGTTCCTTTATTTTTCCCCTGTTGTGTTTTACTTGCTTCTGGTTGTATGTGCATTCCATTTAAAGATGTTTAGGTTTTTCTCTGAAGTTTTCCCTCAAAATATTTGACTGTCTGCAAACACAATATGAAAGGCAAAAGATTAAAATAAATAAATACATTTCCTATAAAAGGAATGAAGACACAAGGCAGCTGTGCATGGAGGAGTGCAGCCATCTTTCTGGGTGTGTGTGCCCTTACTGGCACAAAGATTAGCTGTACATACAATTTACTCAGTTCAGAGCAAGTATCTGTGCCTGGCTAATCTTTTTCCCTTTCAAAATGGTCTGGTCAAGTCAGAAACCATGGCCTGGATCCTCTCCCTCTGACGGGAGTAGCATAACTGTGAGGATTTCTTCTGTTGACAAGTGATTGATCCCCTTCCAGTAAGCAGTTTATCCCATCTAAGATTTTTTTTTTGCTTCCAGACATGCCTCTGGACTATGTAAGGAGTTTAGGTTGACATAATTTCTAAAAAAGTTCTTCAGGGGTAGATGAGGTTAGAGTAGCTTCCAGTGCAATACAAATTGCTGTGAATTTCTCTATCCCCACCTCTGTTAACTTTAATTGAATGAGGCCAAAGGATCATTTAGGTCTATTTTCTTTCTAAGGTGTCTGGTTAAGGTGCCAAGACCATATGTGTACTTATAATGCATTTGGGCACAAAGTTCTGTTACCTCTTGCCTGACATAAGGGCTTTTGGAAGCTCAGTGTCTTGAACATTTTGGATTTTGTCTCAAAAATGTGAGGTTTTTCTCTTCATAGTTGTAGGTGGTCCTCCTTGTAGAGCTTCTCGTTGTGTTTCTTAAATACGTAGCATCTTTTTCCTCTCAAAATACAGATTTTGGTGTCAGCTCATGCAGAACATGTTCCAGCCAGCGTTTCCACAGCCACTGCTCAGGTGCCAGTCACAGGCACCCAGTGCAGTGCTCAGCCAAAGCAAAGGTCCGAGGCTCAGTGGTCCCTGGCACAATGAGAGCTGCCTCCCACCCCCAGCTGCCCACTGGGAGCTGCCCAGGGCAGTGAGGTGGCTGCTGTTGGGGCTTGATAGCCTCTGAAAACAGCCCTGTTCCAGCTACTCCCACATACTTCGCTTTTTAATGCTTTGTTCTCTAGCAAAATATTACTTGTAAAGGGGGAAGGGAGGAGATCCCAGGCTATTATCTGCTAAGTAGGTCGTAATTCTGGTAAATAATTGATTTTTTTTTTTTCAGGCTTGAAATCAGAAGCAGGCCTTAAGTGCCAGTGTCAGACCACTGTGATTATCACTCCTTCTGGAATTTCAGTGCTTCATCTTGAAGGATCGTTGTCTGGCCCTTTTAGGAGGGGCATGCCATTGGAAATAAAAGGAGACAGTAATTCCAAAACCACATGGAGAACTTTTTTCTTTTGCCTCTATATATGTTTTAAAGTTTTCTTATTTTAAACTAGTTCCTATAGGAATTCTCTGCTTCTGACTTCTGTTATGCTCTGGAATAGCTACTCAGAGTCTTCACCTGTTTTTATTAAGCAATGGAATTTGGAAATGAAAGTGTTAATAGCAGCAAGCGTCATCATTGGCTGTGTCTGCTCTGTATGTGACTGTCCATGCTGTACTGCTTAATCTTTTAAAATCTTATCCTGCTGTGCAGACTGCTCAGTAGGAGTCTGGTATGGATTGCTTGGGTTCAGCCTGTATTTTGGCAGACCAAATCCTGCTCCCAGATAGCTGGGATAACTGATCAGCCTTCTACTGTGGGGCATATATATATGTACATATGTGTGTGTGTATGTACAGATACTTGGTGTATGTATTTTGTGGGTTTTCACTCTGTGTCCGGAGTGTTGCCATAACAAGTTTCCTTCACCTGAAGGGAAAGAGGTCTTGTGCAGGGATGTGGGGTGTGGGGACACACTCCCCTGAAACTGTTTATTTGGTGGGGGTGAGTCCTCACTGTGGCCATCCTTAGCTCCATCATCTGCAGTACAGCAATAGTGCAGAGGCTGCTCTGGGGCCTGCAGCGGAGACAGCTGTTCTCACAGGTAAGTCCTTCTCCTGCTTTGCCCTCTCCTGCACCAGCTGAGCTGAATTGCAGCTTCTGGGTGCCCCTGAAGATTGTGTGTGTGTGTGGCAGTCCCAGCTGTCTGTGCAGGCAGCCAGGCTCTGATCCTGCCTGGGTCTGTGTGTCCCTGCATATCCACAGCTCCCCTCAAAATACCGTGGAGCTGCAAGAGCTCAGTTCTTGGCCTTGGTGCAAAGTTACTGCATGAAACTACTTTGTGACTTGCTGGGCATGAGAACACTCACAGTCTGCTTTGAGAGCTGTTGTCTGAGCAGGAGCTCTGCTTTGCATGGATGAGTCTGGGTCCAGAACAAAGCTGTTGGGGGGACACCATCATTTACACAGGTTGTTTTGACTTAGTTGGGACTGGTGTGGTCCTGTTTTCCTTTGGCTGATTTTCATTGGCATTTTAGTGCTTCCCCTTGGCGTGGCTTCAAAATCACTTGTTGGCTCATTCATGCTGTGGGATGGCAGTGCTTAACCAAGTGGTGGTGTAACACATCTGTGTTACCAAAATAAGCTCCCTCTTATCCCACGTTTTAATAATATCTGAACAGCAATGAATCAGTCAATGATGCTGAAGTGTAAACCAGCATTGTTGGTGTCTGATGAAGTACACCATGAGCTCAGACTGAGAGGTCTTTCCTCTCATCTGCTTTTCTGAGTTCTGCCGGAACTCTGGCACCACTGTGCTGCTTGTTCTTGAATCATGTTTTTCTAAATTTATTCTTCATAATAATTAGAGGACTTCCATTTCTAAAAGCAGGTTCTGCACACAAGCACACAGTTTGTGAAGAAAGGTGGTATGGTATGTCAGGTGAGAACTTACTAACCCAGAGCAAACCTGGACTGTAATCTTAAACTAGTCGTTTCAAAGAGATGGGGAGTAGATGATATTTATTAGTGCTGGTAGGAAGCTGTGTTCTACCTTCAGCATCTTTAATTTAAAAAAGTTTCTATAACTACCTTGCCATGATTATGAATGACACAAAACTGTTGGGTTTTTTTCTCCAGCCGGATGACAGGAAGACACTGAGCTTGGGCAACAGCTGTGTTCAGAAAGGGTTGTCAGTGGTGTAGGCAGAGCCATCTGCCTAGCAAGGCATTTAGCTTGGGTTGCTTGTTCTAGGCCAAGATAGTAAATCAATAGCTTGTTTTTCACAGTATTGCAAGTAAGATGTCAATGGCTAGATTTACAGTGTAAACAGGAAAAGGGCAGCTACCTTTATTGGCTTCTTAGTGTTCCAGCTGCAGTGGTGAGAAAACAAAACAATATTGCAAAAAAATGAAGCCAAAGCAACTCATCCTGAAAGAGGCTGAAGATCTAGAAACAGAACAGTATTCTTATCAGACATTTTACTGGGTTTTTTAACAACTTTAATACACCCCACTGCCTAGGGCTGACCCTCCCTTCCCTTCTCACAGAACTGTCAGTTCAGTTAAACTCTTGTTTGAACAGGCACTTTCCTCTCTGCTTGC
The DNA here is from genome assembly GCA_013400975.1 of Atrichornis clamosus. Lineage (NCBI taxonomy): Eukaryota > Metazoa > Chordata > Aves > Passeriformes > Menuridae > Atrichornis > Atrichornis clamosus. The sequence continues at coordinate 38,466 of WBMZ01014670.1, forward strand.
CAGGACTGTGGGTCTGCTCTAGTTAAATACAGGAAACGGTATATATAAATCTGTTCTAACAGATCATGGTGTGACAATTGCTCCATTTTGTTTCAATTAATTTTATAATCTACTTCTCTGGAGATTCCTGTTGCCAAATGTTGTTTGAAGTGGCTGCAAAACTCTGAGACAACTGTGAAGAGCAAAATAGTAAATAGTATGCTGATCATGGTTGGAATTTTCTTCCATTCACCTGGCAGATGACAGAGCCCCACTGGGTATGAGAGGAGCAGCCCTCCCAATGCAGTCAGTACATGCAGCTTCCATTTGGGCTTTGTTACTGGGTTGTTTTTTTTAGAACTGAAATGAAGGCTGTAGTTTGAGCACAGCAGTAGTGCTGACCTGAACAGTCACATTTGCTCCATCCCACCTCTGTGCTGTTATGCTGCTGCATTGTGTGGAGAGGATCAGTGAAATGGAATAGGGAACTGCTCTGGGTTATAAAATAACACTCTTTCCAGTTATTTATAGCTTAGCCAGCTCCTACTGTGGTTTGCCGTGCTCCCTGCAAACGTGATTTAGGGGACAGTGGAGGGGACGTGGACAGCAGCCTACAAATAGAGGTGAGAGTGCTTGACTCCTAAAACGTTAGCCCTCATAATGCAGGCCCTGCTTTTGTTGGAAAATAGTTTAACTTCTAGGTTCTTCTCCTTACAGCTGTGCACAGTTCATTGTTGTTTACTTGTTTGGTTTTGCTTTTGGTGATTTTTAGCTTATTTTTCTCTATTTCAGTCAGCTTGCACCTTTTATCTAGTCAGTAGTAAAGCTCCTGGTGCCTTTGGCACAAAGCCTCATGTACTTCTGAATGTACCTGCCTGTCCATGTGTCTTTGTGCTGAAAAGTCTTTACCTGTGAACAACCAGGCCCAAAATTTGCTTTCTGCTTGTTAGACTTGCAGTAAATGAGGACAGCTAAACTTAGTGCACAATCCTCAGTAAGGAGTGGAAAAGAAAGCTGCAAAGGTGTTCCAGTGTGCTTTGGGGTTTCCTTTGCCAAGGATATCCAGTAGCCTGACTGCCAACATGAACTGAACATGGAAACCTTTTCAGGCTGCCTGAGAAAACATAGAACAGGAGAGGAATCTAAAGACAGAGACCCTGGGAGGAAAGAGATTCACTCTCTGCTCTCTCTAAGACAAGAATCTGAGGTATTCATCCATGTAACAGGGTGTTACGTTGTGCCTTTATCACTCAGTGGTAAACAGGAGGAAAGTGGAAAAAAAGGAAAAAAGCAACAGAAGATTCACTGCTTTGGGCCCTGGCCTGCCCTGTGAGTTAAGTATTCTCACCCTTTTCCTTGAACACATGGTACCTATATAATTTAGGCCTGACCAAAATTTCTCTGTCTTTACCTGTGGGCAACATATTTGCAGTCATGCTGGGAACACTCCTCGTTCATGTGTGTGTTTGCTCACTGATGTTCAAGACTCTACGTGGTGGTGATTAAACCTTGTAAGTGCCCTGGTGGGACACAGGCACTGTCAGCTCTCACAGAGGGATGTTCAGGTCTTGCCTTCTGCAGTGACAATGGGTGTAACTTTCTCTCCTAATGTTAGTCACACCCCACGTGCTTGTAGTATATCCTAGAATTTACAAATGGCTGTGGAGACACCCTGTATTTGAAAGGCCACATCTTCTAAACGTGTAACCTGTTCTCCTCCTAATCACAACTGTTGTTATCGGCTGGACTCCCCTGTCTAGTTTGTGGTGTGCAATGGTTGTGCTCCCCTCCCAGTATTTCAGTTTGATTGAAACTGCTCCAAGTGTCAGATGTCTTGGAGAGATGGGAATTTACACCTCTGCTGCTCTTGCCTTGCTGGCCGCTGTGCCATGCGCTCTGTGCAGGCCTGGCTGGGTGTGAGGTGTGTGTGACAGCCTGGTGTTCACTCCTCAGCCTGCAGCGCTCTGGGGCTGTTCACTGGAGTTGTAAGCAAAGATGAACAGCAGGGAAGTTGTGCTGGCAGAAAGGAGATCTTTGGAATTTGCATGCTGCAGCGTTGTGTTGTCTGGACTCTGCTGGATAATCAGGTTAGCTTCCTGAATTTTTCTAACGTCTGTCTCAGTAGCCTTAGTGAGCAGCTCTTTCTGTCCTGTGGGAGGATGCCTTAGGTTTCTCTGAGGTGGAGAATGGCCGCAGTAGTCTGAGCTTTCACATTGTGGCTGGATCATGGAACCTCCTCTGCATGGGCATTGGATCTGTGCGGATGTTTAATCTGTCCCCAGGAATATGCCAATCAGAGCAAATGCAACATGTCTCAGTAACAGACTGCTACAAACAGATCAGACCTGTCCTCTAGTCTCTGCATGAACTCTTCATGGAATACACGGGCAGATTAAAGAACTCTGATCTTCTTTTTTAGATGTTTAATGATCTGAGTTTGACACACCTAAAAGATTAAAAGTGGACTGCAGTTAATTCATCTTCTAAAGACTTAAGGGCGCTGTCTGCTGTGGGGATAAAGCTCATCTGTGGTAGAGACAGAAGTTTCTTGGAGGCTGGTTAACATCCATGGCCTGGGATCCCCCGGGGGAGGGAGGGTGGAGAGAACCACCAGCTGTCTTTCTGCTTCGATGTGCAAGGTACATTTCTTTCTCCTCCTTTTACCTCAAAAATAAGATGTGGTTCTCAATCTGTACATGCACACGTACTCTTGGCTCGCATGTGAGGCCTTACCCTTCCTCAACAGACATCGAAGCATTGTGTAAAATTTACATGTGACAGGTACTTGTTTCTGTAGCCACTCCACATGCTTCAGAGAGATGACTGACTGGAATGGGATAGCAGAGCATTCAAACCTGAAATGGACATTCCTGGGGTGCTGTTCCCCTTTTGTCCTATTCCCTGGAGAGGGTTTCACGTCTCCTGCAGAACAGGCACTGCAGCCTGTGTGAGACTGCTTGTTTAACTCTGCCTGGGTTTGTGTGCTGATGGGTGTTTCCTGTGGGTGAGCGGAGTTATGTGTTTCACATTAGAAGTGTTGCACTGCAGCCCCTGCTCCCATTCAGCTTGTTCAGCAGTGTGAGGGAGCATCCTCTGGACGTTTTCTGTGCCAACTGATGGGGTGCCTGATGGGAGTCTGTCAGCACTGATAGTTTGCTTCACTTTGTGTGCCTAATGGGAGAAATACAGTCTGAGGCCATAGGCAGGCCTGGAGCTAATTTGTGATGCCTTTTGCCTTTTTGTTTTCATCTCATACTAAAGACTGAATTTACAAACTAATGGGACTTTTTGTTGCTGAATGAATTAGTTTCATACTTGGGTGGGGGCCTCAGGTTTCACTAAACATCTTTATGTGTAGGTGTACTGTCTTTGCATAGAGAAGAAATACAGAGCATGAAGAAAATAGTTTGGTTTAAATCTGTTTAGTATCCTAGTGGAGGCTTTTCTTCATCCTTCTGAGAAAAACAAAGCCATAGGGATTTAGCATGACAAGCATACCTGTTTTTTTCCTTTTGATACTTGATCTTTGTGGCCTGGGGGGCAGGCTCCTGGTGTAGGTAAACACCATAATTACCATTTGTGGATCTCGGTTTTGTGCAAAAGTGTACACATAGAGTGTACTGTTTCCTGGTTTTGGAGATGATGATTCAGGATATGTCAGGGAGATAAGCAAGATGTTTAGCTTTCCATAGCTTAGCTATTATATCTTTTAGAGAATGGTCCTGTATTCCCCAGGCAACTGCCTTCACAGCCCATCCACACTTGAGATACTTCTACGTGTGCTCAGCACTGGGCCTGAATCTCTGATCCTTCTCCAGGTAGCCTGGCCAGCACTAAGAAATAAACCAACTTGATTCTGTGTTGTTTGTCACCAAGCAAACAGTGGTATCTAAAAGCTGGAGCTAAGGTTGCTCAGGCACATTAGTAACTTAAAGGTTACAAATAAAAAGTAAAAATAGAAGTGGCGTTGCATTCAGGTAATTTATCCCTAAAGCAGCCACCTGTAAATCCCAGGAATTGACTAAGCTTCAGCCTGAAGGAAAATGAAGCAGCGTTTTGCTACTGTGTTGTCTTCAGTTGCAGTAGAAGCTTTTTAGTGTACCCACTCCTGATCTACTGTGCGTGTATCCTTCCAGTTTGGATTTTTGAGCCATGAACTAGATCAGAGAGCTGATCCAGCTTAGAAGGGAAGCGTCAAAGATATTTTTCTTTGAGCTGGCTGAGTTCTTTATCTGGACCACAGGCATCTGTGAGGTTGCAGAACTAAGGGGATAAGAGGGGAAAGGGCCATGAAGTGGTTTATGGCTTGGTGGGGGAAACTTAAAACCCCTATTGCTGCCAGGACAATGCATTGTCAAACTATGGCTTCACACATTCCCTGGCATAGAAACAGAGGATACAAACTGCCTTAGCTCTGTTCTGCTCTGCAGCTGTGGGGATGTTTTTGGAGTGAGTGTAGACATTACGAACTTGTGCTAGCCTCGGTACCACAAAGAAGCCACAGTGATGTGGGGCTTTGGCAGGACGTGCACCTCCCTTCCCCCTCCAGGTTTCTAGGTATTTACTTAGGCAGGCAGGTCTGAGCTGCTGTGGCTTCACTGCTCTTTTAGCAGGATTAGCTGGAGCACAGCTAGCTTGGAATCTTCTCTGCATGCTGCTGTTAAGCCTCTCAAGCAGCTATGGATGTTGTGCTGCTGTGAAAGTATGACACGTGCATTTCAACCATTGTGTGGCCTTGGATTAGATGCAGATAATCTTTCTTTTTACTTAGAAGTTAATTTCTTTTACCCTTCCTGCTTTCAAGTTAGGTCCATGATTTCATATTTCCAAAGAATGAATGTGGCACCCAGCAGGAAGGGTGTAGGCAACAGCACAAGGCAACAGTGTTGCTGTGCTCTCTCTCAGTGCCAGTGAATTTGTAAATTTGTTAGATTCTTCTTTACCCCTCAGCCAGGTGAAATTTCAAGCAGTGAGGGAGAGAAGCAGTTTAGAAGAGGGGAGGCACAAGATCGTAGAAAAAAGCAATATTACATTCGAGAACAACAAAAGAAAATTAAAAGGGAAGAGAGATGAGAAAAGAGATGAGAGAATGGAAGCAGTAATTGAGGAGGGAAATGACAGATCAGACTCATCAATGCTGGAGCAAAGTAAGGCCAGGCCTTTGCTGTCAGAACCAAAGGTGGAAGTAAATGCTTGAGGGGTTTTTTTTTTGCAGAACGTGTGAATTGCTGATGAGCCTTTTTAGCCTCAGGTAGTTCACTGCACCTTGTGCTGGTGCAGGAGGGTGGTACTGTAAGAGAATGTCAGAGGGCCAGTGGTAGAAACAGTTGCTCTTGTGTGCTGAGAGCGCTGTAAGTCAGTAAGTCTGACATCTGTAAGTCACGGCTGCTGCTCTTCTCCGCAGGATGGGATCTCTCACAGGTTACCCAAAGAGGAGGAGAAGGGGCCCTGCCTGGTGGTGAGATGAGAAGCAGGACACAGTGGAGGCCCTGTCCTCAGTGTCTCTCTGTGGTGCTCTCCCAACATGCCGTGTTTGAGCCCATTCTTGTTTGCCTGCCCTTCTTCTTAGTTGTCCCTTGTCAGCAGTTGTCTGTTGTTGCTGTGGTTCATCTTTTTCTGGCCTTGATGGCTCGGTTACTGATGGCTTGCCCTAAAATGAGAATAAGAACCCTCTTAATGCCCACCCTAACAGAGACACTGGCTAAGAAACCCAAGTGCTCTTGCTTGAGCCATCTGCTGTCTCCACTTGTATGGACAACAGCAGCACCTAGAGCAGCTGGAAGTGTCAGAGCAGGTGAGCTCCTGGCTCTGTTCTCTTTGCTCTGGTCTGTTTGCTCCCAGGTGGAGGCTGAACAGCCTGTGAGCATTGTGCTGGGCTGAGGAGATCTGAATAACCCAGTTTCCCTGGCAACAGCGGGCTCTTTAATCACGGAGATACAAGGCTACCTCTGTTCCTGGTGTTCGGGCTTGCCGAGTGTGTCTGGCTATGGCTGTACTTTGCTTCTGTTGGGGAAAACGGCAGAATAAAAGCAAGAAGGTCTTTCTGCCTTTGAGATAATTAAACTCTCCATAGGTGGATTTCAGTGCTGTATGCAGCAATAATAGAAGGAAGAGGGATTATAACTATTTCTAAGCTTTTTAATCTGTGAAGAATCCCTGGAGGATACAGAAATAAAGTTTTAATTTCTGTGTGGAGCTTTCTGAACAGATCTCATAGCAGTCTCTGGCACTGATAGATTCATTCCGTGTTGAGATGTGTTATTTTCATTTCTGTGGATAGGGAGACAAAGAGATTCAAAGGTAGACTGAATCTTGTTGCAAAGCTAGGAATAAATATCCTTCTGAACTGATCCTCCACCTGCCTTTTCCTTCAGTTTCAGGTAAACGTTTCCCTGTGCAGTAGGAGACAGAACATGTTATGGAAGGTAAAAGTGTGAAGCTGTTTTTTAGCAGGAGAAAGTGAGGAAAGTGGAAATACTGTGATTCACTGCAAGCCTTTCTGCTAATGTATTTTAGTCTGCATTTACTCCCCCACTAACAAAAGTGGAGCAAACTATACATTTTGAAAGTGAGCACTGAAAGAAATATTCCTGCCTTAATTTCTGCACAGCAACATGGTCGTTTGTGCATGAGTGCAGGAGAAATTGGTTTGGATAAGAATAGTTTGAAGAAACTTATACAAGAAAAAAGAACTCTTACTTGAGTAGGCATGAAGTCTACATAAGTGCCCAGTACTGATGTTCCTCCTTGCCAGTGTTCAGTTGTCAATAATACCTCACAGGATGTTTGGGTTAGAAAATTCTTTTTTTTGTGTGTGTGGCATAAATAGTGCTGAGATGAAAGGAGACACCCACCCTCCTTCCTACTTAAAATGTTGGTTTCTAGAGTCAAAACAGCCCCTTAACCTTTTGGCCAAAGAGAAGACCATCCACTTGTGTGTGAGGAGGGTATTTTTCTTTGTCCTTTTCAGTGTTTCCTTGCCTGTTTGGGTAGTGCGGAGTGGGGGGGTATGCAATCGTCTGTTCTGCATCCTTTTAGCCAAAGAACTTTTGAGAATTCCAGCATGAGATTTATTTGGCTTGCGGATGTTGTAGAAATTACCCAGCTTTGAGGTAACTGAAAATCTCTGTTGTTTGTGACTGAGCATCCTAATTTCAGCAACTCCCTTTCAAGCCTCTGTTTACCAAATGAGCTTTTAGGGTGTCTTCTGAATGGTTGTGGGCTCTGGAAACCTCTAACATCTCGACCAAAGTTCCCTCCAGAGAACAGGTACCACCTTCTCCCTGCCCTTCATTCCTGTGGTCATGCACAATCTAAAAGGTCTTCTGAGGTACTCTGAGAGCTTGAGCACGAGGTAATACCATGAGCAGGTGTGTGATGTAAAACTCGTAGAGTTTGTTAAAATAATATTGCCCTAGTCCTTCAGCAGCCTAAAGGCTCATATCAGGCTGTTATTTAGCTGTGTGGTATTTGGTTCGAGCTGAGACAGAGGCTCATATCTACAGTGAGTTTATTGTTGGGTTTTCAGTATATTGTTTGTGTAAATTCCCCAGACCAGCTCTCTCTCCTAAAAAAGCCACATAGATCAAGTTTTATTCTGTTCCACATAAAGTTCACATCTTTTACTGGAATGAGTCATGCTTTAACTGAGTTTACTGTGAGGGAGGAAAGTGGGCTTTAAAATGTTACTCCTCCACCCTGCCTTAGTGATGTATAACAGGATTATTAGTATGCTTGGCAGCAGCTGCTTATTATTTTCACAGAACCTGGATATTTGTGAAAACAAGTAAGAAATTGGTTCTACTTGTGTTCAAGTGTAATTTTTTTTTTTTTCGGGTGGCTTTGTCTTCCATAAGGCTCACTGGCTATTGTAAAGGCAGATCTAGCTTATCTCCTCGGGGTTATTTTTCATTTTGGGGAGAAGAGTGGCATTCTGTGACTTGTAGCTGAAGGAGGAGGAACAGCTCCACCATTTTGTGGTCAGTGGCCCCTGTTTGCTGTTACTGTCACACACAGGACATTTCTGGGTATTGAAGGTGAAAGTACTTCACAGGCCCATGGAACTCGTGGTGTATATTGTGGTCCTCTGTGTTTATTTCTTTGTGCAGAGAAGTAAGAAGCCTTTTAACTTATGGCAGAAGGAGCTGTGCAATCCTTGTTAGGAATTTTTGCAGGAGCAGTCTCTGTATGCAGCTACTAAAGTTGCCATTACCAATTTTACTACTCATTTTTCCTGCAGAAGTTCATTGATGTCTCATGCAGTAATGGTTAATTTGGCTCTTCGTACCACCATTCTTTTCTGAATGTGTTGTTTTAGGGTTTTTTGTGGGGAGAAACAGGATGTATGGAAGGGAGCAGTGTGGTGTTTTGTTATTTGTTTAAGGAGTTAAGCTCAAAATAGGAGGAGAGGCAGCCAATAGAAGAGGACCACTTAGGATTTTATTTTTGGCAGTAGGTTGGTTCACTTGACATGTAGGACCTTTCTTTCCTAGTCCTCTTGTTGCTGAGAGCTCTGGAGAGAGTTACAGTTGTCCTCTGAGCTATGTATTATCTATCCTTCCTAAACTGGCAGGGACATCATCTGCTCATTGTTCTACAAAAAACCGGGGTCTGTTTCCCACTACATTTGTAAACCCAGACTGGTATCTTTTATGGAGCCTGCAAAAGGATTTATTTTGATGCCAATACTTTTGAAGGAAAATGTGAAGGAAAGAGCTGTAATTATATGACCACTAATGCTAGAGAGGACTTTACCTTTTAGGACTTAGAATGAAACGAACTTTTGGTAACAACATGACTTTAATTAAATTTACGCCTCTATTTGATCTGTATTTAACCATCACTGACTCAGGGTTTGCCGAGCCTTGGCCCCCCAGCCTGTGTGCTGCCCAGCCGCACCATCAGCAGACGCTTTGTGTGTGTTTTGCAGATGCCCCGTTCGGGGGGACCCCGCCCGGCTACGCGTACGATGCTGACCGAGCCGAGGAGCAGCGGCGGCACCATGACATGATGCCCTACATCGACGACTCGCCCTCCTCCTCGCCCCACCTCAGCTCCAAGAGCCGGGGCAGCCGGGACACTCTGTCCTCAGGGTCTCTGGAATCTACGAAATCAGTGAGTCCTTTCCTGCCGATTTGGAGTCGGCGAAGCCGTGTAGGTTTGCAGGGGGAGACAGCTTTAACAGGGGAGAGCCAGGGGCTGCCAGCACGGTGGGTTGGGTTACCTGGCACGACACAGCACGGCCTGATTGATGTTGTGTATTTAAAGCTAGACCGAGCCTTTCAGCTGATGCTAGGCCTAAACTTCAGGGATCAGTGTTGTGTGTATGATTTTTGAGCCCTTTGTGAATTCTAGTGGAGGGAATTGGTGATGAATTGCAGTTGAGAGGGTCTCTAAATACCAGATATTTTGGAGAGTGTGGAACAAAAGACGTTCTCTGCATCTGAGTTGTCACTGGCTTTCGCAAGGAAAATAACTTTTATTTTCACTTAGGTTAAAGATTTTGATAAAGCATCTTGAACACAAGACCTAGTTCCTTCACCCTATGAAAATGGAATAAGAAGAATTAAAAGTGCCAGCTCTGAAATGGTGACTTTGGGTGGGAGATGGCCACTGCTTGTAATGGATTTGACTGTTACTAAATAGCTGTCTATGTAATCAATTTCATAGATAAAAAGTTCACAAGGGACCACCTAGCCTGACCTGTAGCTTAATGTGGCCCTTCAGTCTAGCTTGCTTTAGTTTTCCTTCAGGTTCAGAAGCATGGCTATAGCTTGGAACTTAATGAAAATTTCTATTTTTGTTTTTACAATAGTCTTAGTATTGGGTCATTTGTATGCCTTCCTAAATAACTATTGGCTCTGCTGTCTTCCAAAAATGTCTTAGTTTCAGCTTGAATTAATCTCTTTGACTTTTAGCCTTTTTTTCTTTTTATCCTTTTCCAATAGATTGCAGAGTATTTGCATCCCAAATTGCTGTTTCCCTGAATATCTCTGTAATTTTCAAACTTTTGGTTTCCCCAAGTCATTCCTAAAAATGCTTAATAGCACAAAGCCAACTGTCACTTACTTCCTACTGTAATTCTAAGAAAGAGTGGCCAAACAACCTTGAATTCCCACATTGTAAATAACATTTAAAATCTGCCATCTAAGTGTTTTAACTTTGGTGTTACTTTTTTATTGTTCTTTCCTGTTAATTGGGATGTCATGGAAGAGGATGATGGATATTTTACAGATATCAGTGTACATGTAAATCAACACCATCACCTTTATCAGACCATTTAATTTATCTTGCATCAAAAGTCAAGAGTCTCAGAAGCCCCACAAACCATCAGTGCTTAGTGTTCATGACACACATCCTTCTACTCTCTGTTGGTTACTGTCATATCATGTGCTTCCTTTTTCCAGGATGAATTCTAGATTAAGAATCCTTCCTGAGACAGTGTCCTTGTTCTTTCTCATTTATAAAAATGCATTATCAAGATCTCTTAAAGCATTATCAAATACAAATATTGTTGATGTTTGCTTAATTTTATGTGACTGTAAAGTGTAGAATTGAGTTAGCTGCTTATGCATTAGTCTGTTAATTTTTAGATGCTTTCTTATCTCTCAAGATGAGAATTCTTGTGATAGGTAAGAGGCTTTTGAATGAAGAAATTATCATTAGTAAATTCAGAAAGCTCCAAAATGTTTTAATGTTGGCTTGAGATTTCCAGGTCATGTTTCTCAGGATAAAGGAAAAACGTTACGTGACTACAAATGGCTGAGAGTTATCTTCAAAGAACCAGTTCTCATAGTGCCTGTGAGTGTGAGGCCTGGAAGAGACATTGCCTAATAGTTAATCTTGTTCTTTATTTGCTTAAATATCGCCTCATAAACATTTAACAGTAGTTAATTTAAAAGTTACTTTAATAATGCTTGAAGGCTGCTTCTTCAAAAATAATTTTTGACGTAAATTGCTGCTTTCTTTTATCTGACTATAAAAAGATATTTTATGGCTTCCAAAAGAAAGAGGTGTCCTGATACAGAGTAGGCTTTTAATCATGAACCTCAAGTGCTTCAGTCGATCCTGTCTGTAATTAGCCCACAGATGACAATGCTGGATGGTTCATGGCAAGGAGGAAGAGGCTAATTTATATATAGGTATTTCCCAAGCCAGTTCTACTTTCAGTCATCATGAGCTGTTAGGTGCCTTTTGCTGTAGTTTTGTTTTTGGCTATAATGGAGAAGACAGCAGTAGCAAAATGAAGTGTCAAACACACTGTGCTGAGCCAAACATGTGTTGGACCAGAAATACCAGGACGTATGTCTCTTCTATTTTGTTTTTCACTAAACTTGATTAGCAGAAAACATCTTTTGTTTACTTGTGTTTGTTTTTGTAGTTGTCTTCTCGTCCTTTTACTTTTTCCTTTGGTGCCTGCAGTTACTTCTGAAAATTTTAGATTATAACCAGAGTCTGGAAATCAAGTTAACTGTATGTAACAACACAACACATGCAGTGCATGCACCATGACTAAATACTAAGATTGTGAAGTCATTCAGAAGTTAAGAAATGTCTCTGGTTATCCTTGTGCCTATAGCCTTGTCTTGAATCTTTATGATAACTCTGAATTACTCAATTTTCCCATTTTTCCTGTGGGGCTCCTGCATTGTGCACTGGATATAGTGACTGATACTCACAGGATTCAGTATTTCATCTGTAGAGCTGCACGTGCACCTTATTTACAGGACACTGCAAACTCTGGTTTGAGTACAAAAGTATCCATTTCCATTAACTCCAAGTACAGTTGGAATGCTAGACAGGTCCTTGCAGAGTTCCTGTGAGAGGAGAGCACAGTACGTTCACTAACCACAGGTGATCAAGGCAGACAGGTTATAGGAAAAGCATCTGCTGATTTTGGGTGCTTAATATCAGATACATAATGTTCTGCCATACAGGTTCTGACTTTTTAAGACAGCTTTCTTCACATTAAAGTAAAATCCCTCTAATTCCACTTGTAACCGAGAATTAACAGCACTTCAGTCAGGCACACAGAAAATGGAAAACATTACAAATAATGGTATTTTTAATTTTTTAAAAAACATAAATCTATGTAATTCACTTAGCATCACACAGAAATAGCAGCGTTTTGGTGTGATATTCATCTCTCTTATCCATGAGACCAGCCTCAGCCTCCTCTTGGAGACTGGATTGCTGCTATCTGGATATTGAGGGCAGTTTGCTCCGACTTTTATTATGGGCTTGCTCTGGGCTTTATATTTTTCTGCCAGATGTTTGACTGAGTCCTTCCATTGCCTTAGAGCAGCAATAGCCTTTGCTTGGGTAGCTCATCGGGGTTCCACCTGCTCTGTCCAGCCACCACAGAGAAAGAGCAGAGTGCCAAAAGCAGAGTTTTTTCTAAAAGAGAATGAAGGGAAACCTGCTGGGCTGCTTGTGGAGGGGCTTCCTGTGGTTCCCTGAGTGCGTGGGGTGACCAGCTCCCAGAAGGCTCTGTGCTCAAGAATTGAGGGTTACAATTGGCTTCCAGAGGTTTGTGGTGTTCTGCACTTCATCATCTGGGGAGTGTTTTCTAGTCCCTCCTACCACCTGAATGCTATAAGCAGATGAGAAGACACTGCCTGCTCTGCTTCCAGACTGTGCCACTTGAGCCACCTCTCGTGTATTCCCATTCCACCTGTTCCCTGTCCACTGCACAAATTGTTGCTGTCTGAGGAGGAGGACAAGGGCTGCACCAGCAGTAGTTTTGTCTGTGACCCAGAGAGGGCCAAGCAACACGGGTGTTTGTAGTGTGGCTCTCAGCATCCCTTGACTTGTCATTTTTGTGGTAAGGAGGCCTGAACCAATGTTTGCACGGAGCAGGTTGGGTCAGACCCCTTCTTCTGGCTCTTCCAGAATCTCATGCTGGGCTGCTGATGCATGTCCTGCCATAAACCCAGTGCTTCTTCCAGACTTTGCTCTGAAGCAAGCCTACAGGGAGAGAGGAAAGAGGAGAAATAGGTTCCACTAATGCTTAAATTATTTGTTTGTTTAACTTGAGAAGTGATTTAGTTTTCCCAAACCTTCCTTTCTGTAACAGTTGAACTGTTGTGATTGAACTTTTCAGAAATTCTGGAAACCTCTCCTGGAAAAATGTCAGCCCAAATGTTTGCCGAATAAGACAGTGCTGGTAGCTTCAGAAGGTCAGACAGTGTTGGTAAAAAATAGTGATAATTCACTCCCAGGAAGAGAGAGAATGTGGCTGTCTTCCCATACAGTGAGGGTGGAAAGTGGAGAAAATACCTGGATAGAGTTAGAGGAGGACAGAGGGAGAGTTTGCTACAGTATTCTTAGGACACAGGAAATTGTTGGGACAGCTGGAAAGTTAGTGACTGACACCCTTCAGTAGAGGAGAGTTATTGCCAACAGTTTTGGAGTGTGTACCTTGCAGCCTGGAGGCTAAAGAAGGCTGAGAGTGGGGAAAGTTTCAGTCACAACCATCCTATTGTAGCTACTCATATGAGGAGAGATTGCAGCCCTGGGAAGAGTAGGAATAAGAAAAGCCTTTCAAGATGCTCACTGGCAAGGCCAGGCTCAGAGATGTGCGTGGGACTCTGTGGAGATGGGTGCAGGGCAGGGAGTGGAAAGGCTGAGCTCATTCCAGCATCCCAGGAAATGAGGGGAGTCACTTCTCAGGAATTTAGAAGATGAGTTTTTGACAAAATAGATTATCTCCAATTGTTGCATATGTCAAACCCAGGGAGGCAGAAGTGCTAAAGCTGAGTGACTACCTCCTACTGTCTGTTCTGTTTGGAGGAGAAATTGGCTGGTACTTACAGATTTTCAGGTAGAATTTCTCTTTCCTTTTCTGCTGTGCTGTCTGTGGTTGGTGCAGCATTGGCAGCCATTGCCTTTCCTCAGATCAGATCCTTTTGTTCTTGCTGTCTGCCAGCTCAGCAGAGAGCAGGGCTGTGGCAGAGCAGGTTGTGGATTTTGCTCCTAGTTTGGTCCCAAGGGAATCTAGAGAAGCTGACCTCTGAAGCTGCAGCAGTAAATGGGATTACTGCTCTTCTAGGTACTACTGTTGCTAGCTTGTCCTTCCCCCTCCAGCATTTCCAAATCATTCTCCTTTCTTCCTCTCAGTATTTGAATTGGTTTGTTTTTGTTTGACTGTCACTTTCCCCTCACCACCCCCAACAGATGCAGTTTTTCCTTTTTATTCTCCAATTCTTTGCTCCTTAAGAGCTCTGCCTGGATGTACAGCCCTTCCTGAGGAGAGCTGGCACACCAGTACTGATGTTATAAATAATATTGGCTCTTCTTCCCACTCCTTCCCCTCCCTGCATGGAGCATGATTGGCTTGATTACAGAATTTGCCCTGTTTAGTATCACCAAGACAATGAGACACCTCCAGCAGAAGCTTTCAAATATATTTACACTTTAAAAATTGAAATTAATAGTTTTTCTCCTTTGCAGGCTGTCAGCTTCTGTATGAGATTGTGAGCTGTCCTTCTGAGAAGCCTCGCCTTTGAACACATTCAGTGCACAGTGTATGAACACCCTGTACCAAAGGAAGAGTTAAAGTGCCTTTTATACGCCCACTTTGAATCCCTGATTCTCTTTCAGAGCTGTGCCAGCAGCAACCTCTTTGCAAAATCTTACGTGTTGTGGTTTCTAGATTCTTAATCTGTGCTCTTCTAACATTTGCAAGAAAACAATTATTGCTGTTAATTTAAACAAGAACCAGAAAACCCTGAGTTCTTTAAACAGTCAGAAAGAGCTGAATCTGTCTAAACCTTGGAGCTGGTGAGTGTCAGCTTTGCAGTAATTGAACACAACAGGCGATGCCAACCTGGTTAGTAAACTAAAGTGCTTAGGCTGACAAGCTGTAAACACATTCACCCCAGCCATGGCTTGGGGCCAGCCTGTGTGCTCTGATATCTCCAGAGCTTCCAGCCCCTCTGACCTGCTGTGGTTCAGGTTGCAGGATTGCACTGTGACTCAGTCTTTTGGTTTTTAAGCCTTTGGCATAGCAAAAAGCACCACCCAGTTGAGAAGAGAAGAGAAAACCAGGATCTTATAGGCATGAGATACCTGTGAAACTTCCTGTAGCCTGCTTTCCACCTTCCTTATTGTTGTGGAGTTTTTTTTAATGTAGTTCATGAGGAGTTGGGAGCAAAGCACTGATTCCTGACTTGCTTGTTCAGATCTGTTTGCGTACTGGGTCCTCACAGCTCCTGTGACAGGGAGACAGGAATGCTCTGGCTGCTACCCTGGTAGTCTTGTAACATTTATTCTGAAACGTAGGTAGAGAGGTAGCCAAAAGTTGGAAGGGCAATGGAGAATGGCTACACATGGATGCTGGCATCAAAGAGGCAGGGATAGTCAGAGCATGAAATACTGGTCAGACTTGTACAAGTGGAAAACAGGCTAACCAAGCTGGGTAGGAAGCATGGGGTGGACTGCTGACCACCTGGCACTCCCTGCTGAGTGGTTGGAGTTTGCCAATATAGGCTGCTCCCACTTCCTGCTGGGAACATCCCATCTGCACTTTGGTAATAGGGCTATTTTCCCTTAGCTGCTGTGGTCTGGTAGATGTGGTACCAGCTCCTCCCCTTGCCACAAGCAGCTCAAAGATTTCAGACTGCTCCCTTCTTGCCAGGGTAGGGGAAAGGAGTCCTCAGCCTTGGCAGGTCTCCCTGTACTGGTGAGGAGCTTGATACTGATGCCCAGGATGTTCCTTCCCTCTTAACTGGCTGGAGTGCAGGAACAGAGGGGCAGGGAGGCTGTTGTAGTCACAGTGTTGCTCTGTGTTGCCCTTCTGTGTCAGATATGGCAAAGCAGAAATGCCTTTGGCACAGCGTGCATCACACCTTGGCTGCTGCAAGGGCAGGGTGGAAGGGCAGTCCCACTGTGTCTCTGCACTGCTGTCCTGTTGTGGGTGAGCAGATGAACCTGTTCCCAAATCTGTAAGGTAGCAACGTTGTAATACCAAATAATAAACTTACTCCTCTTCCTCCTGATTTTGGCACCAGCTCCCAGTGAATCTCTGAGTCTTGGAGTACATTTCATAACAAGTGTGACTTAAAAAGCACCCTGAGGCTGTAGAAGCACAGGGGCTGTTTTCCAGATGTTCATCCTGTGCTGTGCAGCCCCAGCTGACACCGTGAGGAGAGGCCTCCCTCAGCAGGAGCTCTTGTCAGGGCACAGCTCCCGGGACGGAACACGGAGCAGCAGCACAAAGCACGGAGCAGCGCCCTGGTGGTGCATTGATCCTGACACAGCAGGAGCAAGGGATCATCTTTTCACATAGGAGGAAGCTGTATGTAAATTTGAGGTCCTGCATTGGAGATCTTGTAATGTGCCCTGTGATTGTTGGATAAACTCCCCTGAGGGTTTCTTCAGCAATTGCTGTACAGAGCATAAAGCAGCCCGGCCCTACCCTGTGTCCTGGCTGGCTGCATCCAAGGCTGGAGTTTTGCAAGCATCACACTTGAAAAAAATGCTCCTATTAAAAAAGGTTAGGACAAAACCGTGGAGTTTGCACAGTGCCCTTGCGGTAATGGCCAGGAAGGAAGGCCTCCAGTGTGTCCTGGGAGATGTTTGTCTTTCCAAAAGCACATCTCTTTTAACAGGAGAAAATTAACATTCAGGCAGAAAACGCCGTCTCTGTCAGCTGACGGTGCCCAGCAAGAACTGGCTTGTAAATTAAAGCTTTTACTTGTGAAGAGGAAAACTGTTCTCAGTGCTATAAGGAAGACTGTTGTGCCCCTGTTGTGATGGGGAAGTTTAAATCATTTAAAGAACTTGTCATTGTGTGCTGCTCTTTACAGATGTTGCAAACATACCCAGCTGGTTTTTAAATCCTCACCTCCTCCAAGAGAACCTGGTAAAGATAATTACAGTGCTGTGTCAATATTGACCAGTTACCTCATTCTCAGCAGTGGGGACTTTGGGGCACTGTTAGTTTTTCTCAATGCTTCTTTGTGTAGCCACACTTTTCTTTTGTAAGTGTTGTAAGAAATCTTTGGAAACCAAGAGCAATTGTGTTTTTCTTGCACCAGGGCTGCTACATCTCTTCCTCTTTGGATGAAGGCAATCTTTGTTAAATGCCTTAGGGCTGCCTGTGTTGATGACGTGTGTGTACCATGCCTTACAAAATGGTCCAGGTCCATGGGCATCCAGGCACTCCAGCACTGAAACCATAAGGAATGGTCGGAGTGTTGCAGAACATTTCTGTGACGGTCACACAAGTGCTGTATAGATGCACAGAGTCTGTTGCAGTGTTCATTTTATCATGTAGTTTGTCACTGGTATTTTTCTGAAATCTTCTGAACACTGACTATTGAATTACAAATTTCTGTCTTCTTTGAGATGCCCTTTCAAGATTTAAAAGGCACTGTGGTTCTTATTGAGTGTCACTGAAGGGTGGGATGCAGAGAGAAGTTCTTCTTTCCATGTAGTACCTAACGTGTGTGCAAATTTTTCTCATTTCCTTAGAGCAGCTTCTGTCTGCCACTTTTATTTAAGAGGTGGTGGTGGTATTTGACACCTCACAAAATTTTTATGAAGTAGTTGCTGCAAGTCTTTTAGGCTAGAAAATAGCTTGTGAAATTTAATGAAAGTGTTCAAAAATCAGGATGGTTATTGATGAGACAGAATCCAGGAATATCCGGGAGCATGAGGATGTTTCTTTCGTCGTGTTGTGCGTAGGCTCAAAGTCAGACTCAGGATGTGGTAGTTCCTGCAAGCCGAACCTATAGCCCAGGTACCTCATCTATGCATTTACATAGGACCCTAAACCAAGTGGAGCCTTTTTTTGGGCAGCTATAGGGCTTTATGTTCAGCCAGTAGAATGGAATGTACTGCTGTGTTTCTTGATCCTCCCACTACTGAAATCCAAAGCTGGAGATTGCTCTGGATATTAAGAGTAGGATGGAGCCCCAAAAAAATCTACCCAAATCCCTTGAAAAGTATGTACCCTTTCAGAGCCAAGTTCTGAATCTATTCTTAGAGCCATTTAACAACATAAGAAGGTTGCAAGAATTGTAAAATGCTATTTCTGTGAATGACAGAAATAAAAAGAACTGGAAATAAGATTCTGTAAAAGGGAGATGTTTCTCATTATTTATAACCTTCATTGCTTGACCAAATTTTTCTAGAGTTTTGGGAAACACTCAGTTTCACTTTATCAGGTTAAACACTTTTTCAGGTAACAGTTTTAAGAAGGATAATTGAAATTCAGCAGAGGGGATTGCTTCTCTTAACACTTCATGCTAGTCTTCCCCATTAGCCCGTGAACGTATTTGGGGGGTTTTTTTTCCTTCTCTTTATTCAGTTGTTTTGGTTAAGAACTCCTTCATGGAATCCCAATAAGAAAATCAGCATGTGCATTCCAAGCCGTGCTGATTATTCCATCTTCTCACTAAAGGCAAACATTGTGCTGGCACATTGTGCTGAAAAACAATTTAGGGAATAGTGGAGAGTAGAAGAAAGAACAGCCGTGTGGGAGCCGTGCCGGGCTGTGGCCGTGGTGTGCACACCTGGGGAGGGGCAGGGCAGTGGGCCTGTCTGTCAGGGGAACACAGCTTTGGAGAGCTCCCGGGGGAGGAGGGAGGGGATTGCACAGAACCAGGGTCCCTAACATTTCTTTAGGAGGATGAATTCTGAATTTTTAAGTTTTGTGTTTTGACTCTTTGTAAAGAGGCCTGGGCACTTAATTGAGGCACCACAGTTGGATGACTAAAGCTAACACCTGTAAATAATCTAAGTGACATCAGTTGCTGGTACGTTAAAAAAATTAATGTTTTATGTTTGCATATTTCTGGAAACAAGATGCTGAGCATGGGTGAATTTTTTGTTTGGTTTTTTTTAGTCTGAAAGTAATCCAAAAAACCAAACATGCTCTGGTCAACTGAATGAGATCTTTCACTCTCCGTCCTCATTCTTGGGTTGTTTTCTTACTCTCTCTGCAACCTCCTTTTAAATTTTTTTTAATATTCTTTTTCTCCTTAACAACTTCTTTTTAGAGTGAGCCAGACCTGGAGAAAGGCCTGGAGATGAGAAAATGGGTCCTGTCAGGAATCCTAGCCAGTGAGGAAACCTACCTGAGCCACCTGGAGGCCCTGCTGCTGGTAAGTGCTGAGGACAGATGCCAGATCCAACACTGGTACTTGAATTTTCACTGCTGCTTCCATCCAGAGCTCCCCTGAACCTCACATGCCATGGGTTACAAGCTGTTGGGTGCAAAAGGTACCTGTCACTCATCCAGCAGAGAAAGAGAGGCTTAAGGGAATGACTGGCTATGGCACAGTTAGGGAGTTGTTAGTGTGGTAGTATCCAGGAGCTCTGTCTTTAAGTATCCTGTGCTAATTACTGGGCATGTTGCAGTACAGTTGGATAGAGATTAAGGAAATGGAGTGCAAAGGGATTTTAATTGCAGCATTAATATCCTAGGAAAATCCACCTACCAGGGGTGGCTGATCCCCATGAGAGAACTTGTTCATGTCTAGCTTTCAGGGGCTGTGTGAATGCAAATATCACTTATTAACAGGATGAAAAATAACTCAATGGAGGGATGTGCTGCAGTGTGGCCAGGGTGAATGTATATGGTTTGCATTATAACAATTTCCTTCTTTCCTCATTTCAGCCTATGAAGCCTTTGAAAGCTGCTGCCACCACCTCCCAGCCTGTGCTGACCAGTCAGCAGATTGAGACAATATTCTTCAAAGTGCCTGAGCTCTATGAGATCCACAAAGAGTTCTATGATGGGCTCTTTCCCCGAGTGCAGCAGTGGAGTCACCAGCAACGTGTTGGGGACCTCTTCCAAAAGCTGGTGAGTCAGTTGCCATCACGAAAGGTTCTGGTACCCCTTGCCCATCTCCCAGGAGCTGGAGGTTCCCTTTGGTGACTGCACAGACCGAAGGGATCAAAGTCTATGGCTGGAAAGAGATGAGAGGCTTCTCACCTTCTCACTTTGCTGCTGCAGTGGAGGCCCTACAGCAAAAGTGGCTCTTTCATTGTCTTTAATTAAAGACTGCAGAAAACTGTGGTGCTAAAATAAATACAGTTTCACATAAATGTTGAATCCCCAGGGTCTCTGCAGTGTCCTCAAAGCACTTCCTTTAGAGGAGGTTGGGAGAGTGGCAGTATTACAAAGGGAACTTTTTAACGCCGACAGTGAAGTGTTCCTCATTACTGCTGAACTCCCTCACACATACTTCCTCTCTCTCTGGTGCTTTGCTCTACCTTGTGCTGATTTATGGTCATCACCTTTGGCTTTGCTATTCTGCCACCATCCTGGCCTTTCTGCTCCCCTTGCTGTTATGCTGATGCAGTCAACCTGCAGCTGAGAATCCTCCAAACGACCTCAACAAAATTCTCTGAGTGCAGAACAGGACAAAGACATATACAGCATATTCCTGAGGCTGAATTAAAATTGCTGAGTTTCTGAGCCAGATGACAAATTGTTTGCATTCTAGGAGGTTTTTTTGGCCCCTTTAGCCTCTCCCCTAGCATGTGCAGAGAGCAAAGGATTAAAGGAGCTGTTTTTTCCTTTTTAGAAAATAAAAGAAGCCCTGCATTCCTGAGGTGCCTCTGATTCTCAGGGTAGGAGTGACATTCCAGTGAGGGGTTTATCGGCTGGGGAGCATACTTTACCAGGGTCCATCAGTGGTAAGCAGCTGTGTAGCCCAGCATCAGCCCCATCCCCTATGGAGCAGGAGGAGCTGGCCTGGAAGACGATGTTTTCTGTGCATGCCAGCAGCTCAAGATCAAAATGTGGGAATCTGCTTTTCACTGCCAGCATGTTTTAGCCAGGAGGGGTCAAGTTGGTGCCTTTATGAGTGGTTCATGGTATGCAATTTGAGCAGCTGGTTTGGGAAGACAAACCCAGCTGCTGCTGGTGCTGGAGCAGACACAGAGGCTGCTGGAAGTGGCAGCCTCACAAGCTGCACTGGATGTGTGGTGCAGCAATGGGAATAGCACTAATTGGAGAAGACCTGAACATATTCCTTGGCAGGGCTGTCCAGCAACCTTCTACTCACTGTACAGCTACTCAGGCTATTGTTTCAGACCATTTCTTGCTGCTGGGTGATCACACGTGCAGAAGTTCAGCCTTTCCAGCACTCTGCTCGTATGTTCCCCTCATTTTTCTGCATTTGTGAGAGAATTGTTGATTTTGTTGGATTAGCAAAGGCTCAAGTTGCCGTAGTGCAGGAGGCTTTGAGCTGGCATAGCTGTGTCAGTTTCAGGTGGTTTGGTACAGCATCAGTGGGAATTGCAAACTCTTTGCTGGATGAGATAAAGCAAATAATTCTTGGCAGGCACTGGGAAGTAACTGGATGAGAGAGACAGCAAGAACATCAGGCACTGTAAGGCATCTATACTGGATGTACATGAAATCTGTTGGAGCAGTCTGTTTACTCGTGGTCATGTCATGCAATCTGATGATAAACACTGAACTGCTCGTGATTATCCAGATGTCCCTGGAGACATTAATTTTCTTTACTATCACACAAAAAACAGCACAGTAGATTGAAGTTACAGATAGGGGATGCAAAGAGTTTTAGAATGTCATGTGTTCTGGCAGAAAATATGATCTATTTGCAACATCAAATTGACTGTTATTACACCTTTTCCTGTTGAGGAAAAGAAAAGATGCTGGCATGTGGGAGTGATACACAGTTCTCATTTTTGGGGAATATATTGTACGTATTTTTTATAGCTAGAAAGGAAACTCTCTAGACCTGTTTTTAGAAATGAAGAAATATTTAGCAAACATCCTCACTGATGGGTTTCAGAAATAGAAAAAAATTATCCAAAAGCCAGCTATTTCTACCAACTCTTGTTTCATTTTCAGTGTGTTCCTTTTAATTGAAAAACAGAAAAATTAAACCAGCATGAAAATGGTGTGTGAGCATTATTGCTTTGATTGGAAGCTCAGTTTTTAATGAAAAAGATGTCTTTGTGATGGCACATTTAGAGGAGGAAAACAAAAGCTCAGACAGACTGTTCAGGAGCAGCAGGAAATGAAAGAACCACGTGGGAATGGAGAAACTTTTAAGCTCTGCCATCTTAGCTGGCATCATCCAAATCTGAATGTTCTAAACTCTACAAATGGTCAGTAATTCTGACAGCAGCTTCTTCACAGGATTGTGCCCCAGTGGTGAATAGATTTCATTCTCTCCACACTGCTGGGGTCATCCCTGGTATAAGTGAGCACAGTTTTCTTTAGCTTCAGTCATAACTGTAATTTTGGATGAGGTTTCTAGTCTTTCAGTGAAATATGACCAGGAAATAGCTCGCTGTGAGCTCAATTTGTGCAGGGAACGTTGTCCTGAGAGTGGCTTTTTCTCTGCCATCATCTCTTGCACAAAGCTCCACAGAGAATGGGGAGCATGATGGTTGTGAGAGAGCAGGAGAGGGAAGGAGCACTGGCTGTGGGGAAGTTCACTGCTCTGCCTCTTGCACATCTTGGGCAGAAGGGCCAGGGAAGGTGCAGAAGTGATCAGGTGAGTGCAGCCCTTCTGGCAACAACTTCTCCTTGCTGCACCCTTGGCTCTGCCCGGCACTGGCAGGCTCAGGCTGCCGAGGTGTTCACAGCCCAGCCTGGCAGCTCTGCAGCACAAAGCCAGCTCTGCACTCCAGACAAGCTTGGAAGCTACCCAGGGATTTCCCAAGCTGGATCTTGTGTTCTCTGGCATGAATATGGCTGCAATTCCTAAGTCAGCAAACAGGATCAGTGCTAAGACTCCATGATAATAATGACTTATTACTGTACTCTGAGGCCTGTTCCATCCTCTTCTGGACCAGTTCCATATTCCTTCTGCTGGAAAAAGTGCCATTTTCTGTCACCTAGTGCCCGAGTCACTGCCATCCAAACAGATTGTGCTCTGGGTCTCTCTTCTCTATTTTCAGCACTCTGCTGCCCTTATAATAGTGTTCATTAATGCAGATATGGGTAATATCTGGGTTTGATTTAGTGTATCCATCATGCAGAAGCCAACAAGTAGCTTACTGGGGTCACATTTGTGCTGTTGGGCTGAATCATTCCTGTCTGATTCATATGTTGTGGCAAAAAGCCAGCAGTTCCAGTTACATCAATAAGCTGCAATATTAATAGATACTAATCTGGCAGTTCAGAAGGGAAAAATAGATGTCAGTAATAAGGATGTGTCATTCTTGTAGGCTTTCACATCCTTCACAAGTAAACTTGTTCAGGGTGGAACTGGGTGCATGGGGGCACCAATGCTGGTTAGACCAAGTTGACAGGTCAGAGATGCCATTCTAGGCCTGCTCAGCATTCCCTGCAATTCTTTGGTGTGAAGGAACATGACCTGATCATTAGATACCAAGGCTGACCATCCCAAACTGCCTGCTTCCCCAGCATTTATTTTATTTTGTTTTGCTTCCTGCAGGCCAGCCAGCTGGGAGTGTACCGGGCCTTTGTGGATAACTATGAAGTTGCTATGGAGACAGCAGAGAAATGCTGCCAAGCCAATGCTCAGTTTGCTGAAATCTCTGAGGTAATGTCACGGTGTTCAGACACACACACGAGCCGTCTGGGTCTGACTAACACTCTGCCATGTCACTCCTGTCTCTTCTCCAAGTACCTCTGCAGCCCTGACTTCTGGAGGAGTTGTGAGCTCCCACAGCCCCACAGCCTCAGCTCCTGTTCTTGCAGTGATTTGTACCTTGGGCTGGTCACAGACACAGCCTTTGTGTGCTGTCCCCACCCGGGGAATCTGGTAGAAACTGGCATTGCTTTGAACTTCCCCAGCTCTGTGCCACCTCCATGCATTTCTAGAAGGGAAAGCTGCATGTGAGTGTTTCAAGTGTGTCTCTTGCTAATGGTGATTCTGACTGTGGTGTAAAAGCCATCCTTCATGGCCTGCGCTGTGGCTGTCAGTGGAATTGCAGGCTTCACTGGCATGGAGAGGAGAGGGTAGTTCTCTGTTTAAAAAGGCAAGTGTGTCAGCCATAAATCTATAATTATTCTTTGGTCTGCTCTGATTTCCTCCCTGTCAGAGAATTACCTGTGTCAAAGCATTTTGAATACTTTTTCAGGCTTTCCAGGCCACCAGCTTTGCCTGCAATGCATGGTCTCATTAACTTTTTGTATTGCAATGATTATTTCTGGAAGAACTCAGTTGCCAAGAAAACATGAATTTCATATGTGTCTCCTTAAAAACAATCAGATAGATAATCAGAACTGAATAATACCAGAGGCTTTTAGTGCTCTGAGGAAACTCCTGAGTACATTGTATATCACACATCCCTTGAGATTTTAATGATAGAGGTAAAATGTGATCCCTCAGTTTTGCTGTTTCTGAAGGATAATTCTGGAATCACAGCAATATCTACTGTATTTGGAATGACAGTGATGATACTTTTGCATTTGTGTCATGGTGAGGATTTTGGAGCTGAGCACATTAATGCACGTCACGGCCCATGGCAAAGAGCAGAGTCACAGACAGTGTTCCTTTGCTGCTGTGAAAGAACTGACTTGTCCAAGGCCACCCAGCTCTGAGTACAGGAATAAGGAAGTGTAACCTGGGGGTACTGCATCCCAGTCCTGTACTTTATTTATTGGAGCAGTGACAGTGGCTGTGTCCTTATGGATGCCTTTCTTCTGCAGGTGATTTAAAAACTCCCCCACCCCTCTTGCTGTAGGTGGTTCCTTGCTTTGCTGCATCTCTATTGACAGGTGCTCCTAAGAACATTGCTTAATATTTGAGGTGTGTGGGTGCCTGTGACATGGCAATGGTGGAGCTACCAAGAAGGAAAGCACATTTTTTCCATCACTGACTTGAACTGTGATAGGGCTGTTCTCCTTTCACACTTAGGCCCTCCCCTGGAGGAGCAGATAGTCTGTTGTGTTCCCATGTGATAGTTCAAGGTGATTGACCATCTGCTACCTGGATTTTCTTTTTCTTTCAGAATCTAAAGGCCAGAAGCACAAAGGAATCCAAAGATCAGACAACGAAAAACTCCTTGGAAAGTGAGTGATCCATGCAGAGGAGACTGGTTTGTCAGGACTATGTGGAGGCTGTTGCCAAACCTCTACTCTCCCTTTTTATTTTTGAATGCTGGAAGGTTATGGAGTCTGCTGCCTCCACCTGGGAAGGCAGTTCCCTTTTGTTAAGTAGCAGAACTCGTGCAGAGTAGGCTGCATGCATGGGGAAGTGCCTTCCTGGCTTCAACCCTCATCAGGGCCTTTGGGCAAAGCCAGCCCAACCAAATAGCTGCTGTGGAGAACATTTGCTACCCAATGATGGCACAAACACAAGCCCAGCAGTGATGGTTTTCTGGTGATGTCTGGAGAGCCTGGTCAAGATGGGGCTCCACAGTGCTTGTCTCTATGCACATGATTAGAGGACAACCCATGTTAGAAGCAGCTTCCATACTCAGTGAGATAAAAGCCAGTCCCCTTCCTGGTTTGGCCTGTTATCAGGGTTTGGAAGCACCCAGCGTGTCTTGCTGAGCTGCAGGAGGAGGCAGGCACTGCCAGCCTCTCAGGCAGGGCCAGTCCAGATCTGTGGGCCCAGGCGAGTTGCTGGGGAAGGGGCCGTGCTCCGTGCAGTTGTTCTGCCCCTCCTCGTGTGTCACAGGTGGCAGCTCTTTGCTGTGGAGCACATTTCTTTCCTCTGTGTGTCCGTATGTGTTGCACTGGCTGTGCAGCACATGAACTGTAGAGAAGGAAGTTCCGGTAGGACATTGGCTCATAAAGCTGTGCCTGTGCACTCGGCACACTGGACAGGTTGGTCTGGAGGGGCTGCATTTAGGTACCTCTTCCTTATGCTCCTGCTGCTTTTCTTTCACAGCTCTGTTGTACAAGCCAGTGGATCGAGTGACTCGCAGCACACTTGTCTTGCATGTAAGTATCTGAAGGGTACTTGTCAAACTTTAGACCCCTTTCCTATTTTCTTTGATCTTCAAATTTTCCATGGAGCTGCAGGACTGCAAAAATAAACCTGTCCTGCTGCAGAAGAGTCTCTTCCCTTTACACTAAGATGTAGTCCATAGGTAGGATGCTGCTGTCTCTTCAGTGGTGTCATCAACAAGCACAGAGTATTATTATATTCTAGAGATAAAGCCTTGCTCTAATCTGTATGAAGAATCTGGAGCATCTTGTCCTACAGCTCTAATTAGGGACCCTCAAGGCCCTCTGCTCTCCAGTGCTGCTCATGGTTCTGCTGTCTGTTTGTGTTCCTGCTGTCAGGATTTGCTCAAGCACACTCCAGTGAGCCACCCTGACCATCCACTCCTGCAGGATGCTCTGCGGATCTCACAGAACTTCCTCTCCAGCATCAATGAGGAGATCACTCCTCGTCGGCAATCCATGACTGTAAAGAAAGGGGAGGTGAGTGTTCCTGCCTTTGTTATTTTCTCAGTTTCTGAATAACTGGTTGTGTCTTTTCTGCAGAGTTGACTAGGAAGTTATGCTGTTAAATCTGTGTGTTGCTAAGATACAGTTTATGCAGTGTCCTTGTTCTCTAAAGGATGTGGTACAGCTCCCTCTGTTTTCTGTTCAGAAAACAGTTTGGAAACCGAGAGGAAAAGTATGATTAGAGTTTTGTCCTTAGCATTGTTATAATCATTAGTAATACATAATTTCTGTGATGCATATTACTATAGATTTGTATTTTACCTGCAAACTGAAACCAAACAGGATGCCTGGGAAGAGAAAAAGGTGAGGAAACATCAGAAGTCATGAAAGATTAGGAAAAGCTGTTCTCCAGAATCTTCATTTTCACAATAAAATTAATTTTCTGCATTCTTCTTTCTAAAGGCGGGTATTGTAAATGTGACTGGAAAGCAAAACAAATGGAATGAGTTGGGAAAGCCAGGGGAGACTCCTAAGAGTAATACAGCCCTTCTCAGCCCTGTTAGGAGCCAAACTGCACCCAGCTTAGAAAGCTGTAAGATGTGCAGTTCCTTCACCTGCTGCAGTGGTGTGTGCAAGGAGGCCACAGAGCTGGAGTCTTGCATTTCTCAATGGCTCAATTCAGCTGCTTCATAATTCCATTAGAAAGGGTTTCAGTCCCTCCTGGTGAAGAAAGGCCAGGACTGGCAGAGTGTTGAGAGAGAGAAGGATGTAGGAGATTGGACAAAGAGAGGTGCAGCTCAGATAGTAAATGTGTAAGAGGAATTGTGGCAGCGTTCCAGAGACATGGGCTGATCAACAGTGACCCAAATTACCCTGTACAAGAACATCTCTTACAAAGCCCAGGAGATTGTTAAGATACCATGAACCTTCATGATTTATTCCCAAATCCTGACAGCTAAACATGCTTGCATTTAGCTGTTAAACTGATTTTCAGCTGACAAAGATTTGCTGGAAGCTGCAGTACTGGGAATTTGGTGCACTTTGTTCTGCAGGTCTTGCTCATTGTCTCATTTTGTCAACCGAGGAAGTCTGCAGCTGGGAAAAGGAGGGGCCGAGCAATTGGAGGCTGAGGTAGAAGCTCAGACATCAGTCACCAGGGCCTCAGTGATAGTGGATGGCCTTGTTAAAGTGGCTGCTGATTGAGTCATAGCAGAAAGCACAGGCTAGAATGCCCCTCACAGGGGAGGGAGCATTCTGTGTCCTCTGGTTGTCTGTCAGCATCTCAATAAGGGATGCAGGCTTTGAAAAGTATCATGCAGCATCCCAATGAGGTGCCAGAGCCCAGGCAGAGGGGCAGGCTCAGGAGGATGATCCTGATGATTGCTTTTTGGAGCACTTGTATTTGTCAGATCTTAGAAAGCAGGAAGGAGAGGCTCAGCAGGATTGAGCTCAGCAGGCCTGGTCACACTCTCGCTGCAGTGACTCCAGGTACGATGTGGGGAGGGAGGAAGAGGACATACCAGAGGGAGAGGGCTGTGGGTGTGCTGGGGAGGACTGGGAACCCTTTGTGCTCTCCTTCATTGCACACAGCTTTTACTGACCCCAGGGAAGAAAAGGACTTGGTTCTGATGCTTCTCAGAGTTTGCCTTTCACTCTGGAAATCTGACAGTGAATATTTTCTTTAGTCATTTGGCACCAATATCCCACTTTTATCACAGCAGTAGTGCCCCTGTTGAACCCCTCTGTGTCCTGAGAGTAGGTATGTTCCCTCTCCATGTAGTAATCCAGAGACACAAATCTGCTCCCAGATCCTCTGTGTGGGTAAGTGATGGCTGTTCCTTCCTACAAGCTGCTCAGCTTGGGGTCATAGCTGGGTTTTGTTTATGCCTGTAAATCTTTCCTTTTCTACTTATCCTTTCCTCCCACTCGCCTTGCTGGTGCTTCCCCCGGGGTGACAGGACAGTGTGTGGATTGCATCTCCTAATTGTCTGCTCTCAATGCATAATGCATTTTTTATTTTAATGAATCACCAGCTTGCTTTGATGGCTTTTTTCATTATTTGTCTTCCTCCCATTGAAATTTCCTTGGTGGAAAGGAAGGAGGGTAAAACAGTGTTTTCCCCTCATGTATTTCTTAGGTGCTGATCTCAGTTATCTTTTTTTCCCAGTCCTTGCCTTTTATGTGGAATATTTTTCCCTTTGAGCGTGTTGTGGGGAGGAATCAAATCTCCTTTGCCAGCGTCTTGCTCCAGCTCTTTTTTTCAGGATTGCTTTGAACTGGGGAAAGCAGCCAGTTGTTAATCTCCCTAGTGACAGGCTGCTGAGGAGGGGAGTGCAGGTCAGGAGAGAGTACAGGCTCATCAGCACGGCGCTCTTCTCTTTTGCAGCGGTGATTCCCTGCTTTGGGAGCAGTGACTCAGCCTGACCTGCCTGCTGGCTCCCTGCATGGTGCCAGGTGTCCATCCTGCACTCCAGCCCCCTGGTTCTGCTGAGCTCCAGAGGCTTTGTTCTAATCTAGACTGATGCATTGGAACTAGAAGGGTTCTGTGATGTGGTTTAATTTGCTGGGCTGAATGAGTATTTCAGGTAGTACAAAGAGATGGGAACAAAGGGAGTTAAACCCCTCACCAGAGGGACAGAAAGAGCTGCAGCAGGGAAGGCAATATTGCTGGATTGAGCCTGTGAACAGAGAGTTTGGTCCTTGCTGACTGTGGCAGACCTTTCTGCTGAGGGCCACAGTACACAGGAGCCAGGAGAGCCCCAGCCCCAGCCTGGCAACACAGGGGAGCCAGGAGGGCTTCTCTGGCCTTTGGGTCTGTTTCCATTCAGTTTGATCCACTACATTGTCTTGCTCCCTTCTTTTCTTCTCTTCTTTCTACTTTTATGGTTTTACATGTTTTACTGTTTTTTAATGGATTATCTGCAGGTATCTACTTTACTAACCTTGTAAATAACCAAACAAATGCATGGAGGTGAAGGGGGTCTGATTCACCCTGTACCTTCTAACTCAGAATATGAGTGATGGAGAGTCACCCCCAGCTTGGGACCGTGGAACAGGCATCTTACTTGTCACTGCTGGCCCTGCTTCCCCACTATTGTCTTGGTTTAAATAGGGAATGTGGTTAAGGTTCTGCTGGGGACGGTTCCTTGGGGAAGAAGGAAAACAAATGGTTTGGGATGAAGGATGTGCCACTGTTAAGTGCAGAAGGAGGGGAGTAATAACCATCTCTGGTCTTATAAACAGAGCAGCTCTAGGTACTGCATGTTGGGTTTTTTTCAGCTAAGCCTGGATGCAAACGACTGTAGCACTTGTGTCGTTCCCTGCCAGAAGTAAAGGCTTGTGTGTCCAGCTAATTCAGTCCATTTGTGTAAAGCAGGAATTAATGAAACTGCAAAAAGTGCAGAGTTCATTTGGGACAAGGTGATTCCTTTCTTCACTGCTGCTCCTCTCATGCTCTCTGCAGAGTGTTGTTCAGGACAGTCAGACCAACCTGAGTGTTGTGGCTGCCACTGTGCCTTGCCCTGGCCGTGCACTCCCACCCTCTCTGAAGTGTTCACACTGGTATTTGTGTGATCCCACAGTGGCACGGAGTTCTGGGTCACTGCTGGCTGAGTGGCTTGGTGCCTGGTCTCAACAGCACCAGTCCAGACACAAGAGAGTTGACAGGCAGCTTTTTCTGGGATCAAGCCCACTAGATCAAATCAGAGATCAGCTTATGCTACTGTACACCTTTGCTCTTGCCCTGGAGAGAAGAGGCTGCTTGGCAGGCTGCTCTACCATGTTTCTAAATGTGGTTTTAAACTGCAGTCAAGGGTCTGGGTATCATTGCCTTAGGCTTCTCTTTGACTCGGTAGGAACTAAGTGTGCTAAAGAAGGGAAAGGACAAAGGACGTGCAAGGGAGCAGAAGTGTGCGAACTGAAGCCTCTGGAAAGCTGGAAGCTAAGCTTAGACACAGCCATGCACAGCGTGGGGCCTGGTGCCTACTGCTCCTGGAGGCCTTGGGCAGATTTTGGCAGTAGAGCACTCAGAAATTATCTTGGCTGCTTCACACTTTGTCTTACAGCTGGAGCCAGAGAGCTCCTGGTGACAGGAGCTTTGGGAAGAAGAAAGAGGCTATTAAAACGCTCAAAGAGCAGCCAGTTTAACTCCCTAGGCAGAGCATCCCTCTTTTTTTTGCAGTGCTGGTCTTTCAACACACGCGCTCACACACACGAGGAATCATTTTCTTCCTACACTCTGCAGAAAGCCAAACCACCTCTTCCTCACTGACATGTGCCAATACCCATCTCCTGCTTTTCCCCTCCTCCCTATGCCTCACACATGTCCCAGCCCTTCCCGGGGCTCTCACCCACGCACGCTGCAGGCCTCTGCTGTCACCACATCGGATGAGCTCTTTCCTCGGCACACAGGCGGGGAGATGGCCTTTTGTACAGCTGTGGGTCTGGTTGAGTAGGTTTTTAAATTCCACTTTTTGTAATGTGTCTCAGGCAAGCTGGCCACACTTCCTGGAGTTAATCAGTCTGTGACAGCAGCAGGATTTATCATATGCAAACATCACAAAAACACCGTAGGATGAGTAGATGAGCACACAGGTAGTCGTGAGCTTGGTAGCAGAGGAGGGGAAGATGCTCAGTGACAGAGCTGAGAGGAGGAGGAGGACAGCAATAGGCAATCCAAAGAGGATAACCAAGCACTGGAAGAGGTTCAGGGAGAGCTCTTTTGTTCAGAGCACTGAGGTGGGTGGGAGAAGAAGCAGATGAAAACACGCAAAGAAAAGCAGGGCCTGGAACTTACATTGCACCAGTACAGGAGCTTTGCAAGAGCCACTGAAGGTAACAGTCAGCAGAGGCTCTGTGTGAAGATTAAAGATGATCCTAATTAACTCCATTATGGTACAAAATCAGGACTTTCCCCCCACGCTTCCTGGAACATCTTTCTGTAGCTGAGCTGAGCTCATGTGCTGGACACCTGACAGTCTTGGGGGCTGTCTGTGGAAGAGAGGGGGATGCTCTGCCACTCCGCTGCCACTCTCACCCTATCACCCTAAGCTTTTGTTCTCTTGGATGTTTATTTGTTGTTTCTGAAGTCTATGTCATTTCAGGGTATTTTAGGAAACCTTTAGCACTTCTGGTAGCTTTCACAAACAGAGTAACTCTGGGAACAAGGTACAGAGGTGGTTTCCCACATGTGGGCTGTTGTGTGTCATGTACAGCAGGATTACCCAGCCAAAAGCCCCTGTGTTTCAGGAGACCCTGTTTAACAGGAGGCCACCAAAGGAAGAGCTGTGTGTGGCCCTGGGTGGGAGGAGTTGCCCAAAGTGTTGGTTCCCAAACTGTTGAGCTGAGGTGGCACAGGCCTCTGAGTGGCACGAGCCCTGTTTGAGGGGGCTGCTGGCTCCCTCAGGGTGGGAGAGGATAGGCTGACTCATGTCAGGAGGTTCAGGAAGGTGCCCTTTGCTCCCAAACTGTGGGGTTTGGCAGGGATCTGGTAAACCATTGGGAAATCCTTTTATTGTTTCCCTCTGACCCGCTGAACCTCCCAGCAAGATGACTAATTTGCATCAAAGGATGTGCCCCTTTGCTGGAAGTGCCCCTCCTCAGCCCCACGGATGCTGAGCAGCCTGGGGCAGGCCTGTTGTGCCCAGCCCTAATGAAAGTCCTCTTTTCCAAGAAAAGCTGGTAGTGAGGAGAAATTTCCTGACTTGATCCACAACTGTTTTCTCCTGTTCACCCCTGCTGCTTGCTGGAGGGAGACCTTCCCAACTAGCTCATGAGCAAGAAGATACGAAGAATGAAAGGTCTGGGAAGCTCAGTGTTTCCCTGAGTGACTGACTGGAATATATCCTTTCATCTCTTTCCTGCTGTTCCAGCCAAGTTTAGGAAGTGCAGCCTTGTCATCTCCCACCCAGCTCTCTTTGCAGGACTCTTTGCTGCCTCAGGGCTGACTGGTGTCTGTGTCAGTCAGAGGATTTGGTACCCAGGAGTGCTAACCCAAACAAACTCAGTGT
Organism: Atrichornis clamosus; assembly: GCA_013400975.1. Classification (NCBI taxonomy): domain Eukaryota; kingdom Metazoa; phylum Chordata; class Aves; order Passeriformes; family Menuridae; genus Atrichornis; species Atrichornis clamosus. The sequence goes on from WBMZ01014670.1 coordinate 70,758, forward strand.
GACCCGGTGCCACCTCAGCCCGAGGTGGGAACTGTGAAGGCTGTTGAGTCATTTGGTGTGGAATGGCTGAGCTTTCTGCTTGGGTTTTGGGGAGATGTGCTCTTGGCAGGGTGCTGGGCTGGGATCCTGGCACATCTCACTCTGCCAATGCCTGCCAGAGGTGGACAGAAGGTCAGGACTGTGCCATATCCCTGCCAGGCAGGGAAAGGACAGTGCCACATCCTGCTGGGTAGCAGAGATGAGTAAGCTGTGAGAACATCTTTACACCTACGAACAATGAGCAGAGGTTGAGCTGGCAGCAAGCAGCTATTCTCATTGCCCCAGAGGAGCTGAGCTGATTTGCAGTGTAATTAATATGCATCAGATCTAGAAAGCTGAGATCAGGGTTTTGGCTTGCTCAGAAAATACCTTTCCCTGCTTATTATCGCTCCCAAATGAAATTTTTTGCAGCTGTGGAGAGTGTTCTTGCTACTGACAACATACCTCCTCCTGTTTGTTATTTTCAAAGCTCAGTGTTTCTAGTTTCCTACTTGGGGTTTGCTCACTAGGCAGGAAGGGAAGCTGTGCTCAAGTGCCCATCAGCAGCAGAGGCATTAGTGCAGGCAGGAGTTCTCCAAAACCACTGAGGAGAAGCCAGGGGGATCACACCCACCTACAAGATATGTACAGGCCTTTCCGAGCTGAATCACTGCTGGGTGCCAGATCTCCCCAGAGTCCTGCCCAGAGATGGTGCAACAGTCTGCCAGGGAGCAGCCTACTTCCTGCAGCTATGGGAAAGGTGCAGCTTTTGCTGCTGCTCACAGATTTGCAGGACCTTTGTGTAATGGAAGGCAGCACCAAGATGAGCTGCTGACACTGCTCCATGTGCTTTAACAGGTTGCTGTGGTGCTTGTGCAGCTGCAGACAGGAAAATGCAGGCTCCTAGGCCCTGTCAGGAAGTGTAGGGTGCTGAGGGACAGAGTATAAAACCAAGAATTATATCTGCAAGGGCATTTCTTTGCCATGTGTTCCTTGCCATGATGCCTGCTGGGCTCAGGACTGATGTGGTTTGTTTTCATTTTGGAGAGCCAAGAAGGGAAGAGTGGTAGGCGGAAGGAGAGGCAGTGTGGGGGTTTGCACTCCCACACCCTCTGCAGGGAATGTGTTCAGGGCTGGTTAAGTCACGCAGCACACAGAACCCAGGGGCAGCACCTGAGACACTGAGGCATCACTTCTGGGGTGGCTGTCCTGGCCTTGCCCAGGGGAGCTGCTCTCCTGGTGCTGCCCCTTGGAGACCCTTCTGTGTGTGTGTTCCCAGCATGGGGGTCACAGACCTGGGGCTCACAGGCGAGTCCTGAGCATGGGGCTGAGCAAGGCTGGCAGTGAGGCAGCTGGGGAGGTGTTGGTTAGCCCTGGACAGGGTCAGCAGGACTCTCCGGTCTCCAGCCACAGCACTGTCTAGGCCAATGTGGGATGTGTGACGTGTCAGAGGAGCGTCTTCTTAGCTGGAATTAAAGCAAAGTACAGGTCAGAGAAAAGTTCCATAGCATACCTTAGCATGTGTGTGGAAGCTGATGGTTCCTGCTTGTACTGACTGTGAAGTGAGGCAACACTGACACTTACACATATTGGTGGAAATAAAACTTGCCCAGAATTGAATGTCCTGACTTGTTTGAAAATCAGCGGGAGGCATCTATTCCAGGTGTGCACTGAGTCCTGCTGATCCTGACAGCAGAGTGGAGCACCTGAGCATAGAGCAAGGCATTAAACTCCGGTCATGGTCACTGGAACCAGCACACAGCCTTCTGTCTAAGTGCCAACATGCCAGCCTTTTGGTCTTTTAACTATGGAGTCCCCCCACAATAAGGGAATTAGGAAAGCAGTGCTTCTGCCTATCAGTGTGTGTCCCTTCTTTAGGTGTAAAGCTCCCTGGAACTAGAAGCAGGATTAAAGGCATCAGTTGTGCAGCTTTTTTGCATCTTCTAGATTTGGGGAATCTTTATGTGATATATAAAGAAGATTTCAATAGGCATGTGGTGGGGGTACATCCAGATGGTCCTATTAAAACACAGGCTGATAAGGGACTCCTGAGAAGTTTGCCAGATACCCACGTTCAGGAATTATCCCTTAACATCACTTGTAATGAAGGAGCAGCAATGGCGTTCAGCTGTTAGTGCTGACGAAGTCGTGCTGTGAATGGCAGAGGAGGAGGTCGAGGAGGGCTTCGCTCTCCCTGCTGGGGTGACTGAAGCTGTTGCAGAGGCTGGGAAGTGGCTCCGAGAGACGCGGTGTGTGCTGCTCTCTGCTGGCTCGGGAGGGGACGATCGCTGGCAGGGATTCAGGGATTCACGCAGGAGCTGGGCAGTGACTCACAACAATTACACTCGGGCTCGGGAACAGGTGATGGAGAGAAGCCTGAAATCTGACCCAGCACCAGGCAGGGGAGATGATGCATGGCCATTTCTGCCTCTGGAAGAGAGGGCAGTAGCAGGGAGCAGAGTTTACAGCAAGGAATATTTAATAGGCTTTTTTCTTTTTCTGAATTAGACAAATGTACTGAATTTGCTCTGGTAGGAGTCATGTCTGAGGACTGTGTTGCCAAATCTGCTCGTATTGCACTAAAACATTTTCCTGTTTTTCTCACCAGCACCGGCAGCTGCTGAAGGACAGTTTCATGGTGGAGCTGGTGGAGGGGGCTCGCAAGCTACGTCATGTCTTTCTTTTTACTGATCTCTTCCTGTGTGCCAAGCTCAAGAAGCAGATTGGAGGGTGAGGTTTTCCTTCTGGACTGTGTACTTTGCCCTCAACTGCAATAGAACCCTGGGCTTAGCCAGCACTTTCAGTTGTATATGGATACCTCAGACCTGGGTAACCATAATCCACGAGATGTAGTTAGACAGGGAATGATCAGCACGGCAGGACTGTTTATTGTGTGAGACCCTGTCTTAAGTCCTGAGCCCTCAGGAAAGGTTAATTCTTCCCATCCCTGCCCTGAGTCTACCTAGGAAAGTGGGATATGTTGTAGCTGCTGGTATTCTGGACAAACGTCATTCATTTTTCTACTTCCCATTCCTTTTAATATGTGACATTCTTTGCTTTCTTTTGTGACTAAGGTTATTAATTTTGGCCTTGCAGCTACAGTCTGTTAACAGTTTTACAGAAAAATGGCAAAGGGGCAGTAAACATACTATGTTTCAACCCTGAAGTGCAGCTATAAAAAAGAGTTTTGTTGATATTTTTCACAAATGAGGGGGGAGGAACTATTACCAATGTACCTGCCTCAAATAGGGCTCCTCTTCATTTGGTAAATGTTCTTCTTGGGGAGACCCCTCTCCATCTTTTTGCCCTCTTCAAGCAAAAAGTTATGCCTGCCCTCTTTGAAGCACATGCTTGTGAGGAATGAACCTTCAAAGGACTGGGACACTCCCAAGAGTGGATGTTCCTGACAGTAGAGGTGAGGAGGGAATAAATCACGCAAAGCATTTAAAAAGTTAATTGGTTGTCCTGGTGAAATCCCTGGAGAACGGCAGCTGCGAGCTGTAGTTCCCTCCTCTGGTTGGGTTACAGAGATTTATGTACATTGGCTCACCTGCCCCACTTGGCCCCAGCTCAGGCAGGAAAGACCCAGGTTCAGATCCCAGGGGCTGCCAGGTCACAGGTGTGGCACAGCTTTGGAACTTTGCCTCACCAGAGACTTCTAAGAGAGGGCACACAGGACTGAAAGGGTCTGCAGGAGATGGGGGTGGTTTCTTAGGATGATAAGAGCTAGATAACGAAATGAGTTGCCTTGTTCTGTGCTGTACTGGCCACTGGCCCTGCTAGACTTTCTTGCTGGAAAGCAGCCTTTTGCCAGACTTTTCCCACATGGGAATCACGGTAAAGTTGGGCCTGTATCTGAATCTTACGCACTGTAACAGGGAAGGACTTGTGGGAAGGGGGAGTTGGTGTTGCCAAACACCAGCAATAGTTAAAGGTTTGGACCTTCTGCCTTTCAGGAAAAGCCAACAATATGACTGCAAATGGTACATCCCACTCACTGACCTCAGTTTCCAAATGGTGGATGAGTCTGAGGCAGTGCCCAATATCCCACTGGTACCTGATGAGGAACTGGATGCCATGAAGATCAAGATATCCCAGATCAAGAATGACATCCAGCGGGAAAAGGTAAAAGGGGTTGAGCACTCCGTGGCCATGCAGATGCAGTGTCTGTGCTGACACGAGGTGCTGGTGGCAGCAGCACTGCCAGGGCAGCAGCACAGGGTGGGGAGTGCAGCTCCAACAGACTTCAGCAGGGGCTTGTGAGAGCTGTTGTGGCTCGTCCTAGTGCACAGCTTCAATGGTGGTGCCCTGTGAGGAGGCAGAGACAAAAAGACCCTGTAGTTGTGCCCTCTACTCAGTGAAACCACCTGTGACTCCTATCCCTGATCTTACACTGCAGGCATGAGGAGGACTGGGAATGTGACATGCCAATTTCTGGCTATTAAATTATGATCCTGCAAGTAATTTTGGTCAGAAGCCATGTACTCCTGAATTTTAGTAGGCTCAGTTATGCCTTTGAAGCTTTGAAGCTTTTTCCTATTTCACTGGGGTGAAAGCACCAGCAAATACATGGAAAACAGCAATTATGCTGACTGGACAGTCTGACACAGACTTGGTGTCTCTAGCCCAGGCTTCTCTTTGCATGCAAGACATATCTTCTCAGAGTTGTTAGATCCTAAACCTTTCTGGAGCCTAAAAGAGAAATAAGAGTTTGAAAACTGAAGGCCTGCTGGTGTGTAGAGCAGGATATAAATAACACTCATTGTGCTGTGAGGAGATTATTCCCCACACTTCCGAAGAACATGTTTCTGCCTGTCAGCCCTGACTGGCTTTCAGAGAGGGCTTCCTGGAAAAAGTAAGATACTGGGAATAACACTCTGTGGAAGCCTTTTATTCACCAGGTGCACGCGTCTAAGATACATGCTTTGGTGCATCAGTGCCAAGCAATATACATGGCTGGGTTTGGGACTGGATTTTATCCAGGAAAAAACTTGGTCTTAGCTTACCTCTGATGAAAATGGGTCAGTGGGTGGTGAGTAGGAGAGTTCTGGGCAGCTTCTAAAGAAGTTCCTTATAGTCACCTTAGTTAAGGATGCTTGTGGAGGACCTGGCAGTGCTCTGACTGCCCAGTGACACAGTGCTGCTGCAGCCTCTGGAACAGAAAGTACAGGGTACAGCTGGGACAGTGGCCACATAGCTCTGCACCTTCATCTGTGACAGCTGGACTTGGGGAACAGAGCCAAGTCTGAGTGTAGAGATACTGCAGGTAACACCTGGGAGCCCTGTGGATCCTGTTGACGGCATTCTTCTGCTCTGGGGCCATTTACGTACTCACAGAGTGAGACTGTGGATTTTAAAACAGCTGTTAGTGTAAACAGGCAGATGTTGGAGAATAACATGTGTCCTCTGTCTCCCTCTCTCCCACACCCTTCAGAGGGCCAATAAAGGCAGCAAGGTCATTGAGAGGTTAAAAAAGAAGCTGTCGGAGCAGGAATCCCTCCTACTGCTGATGTCTCCCAACATGGCCTTCCGGGTGCACAATCGCAATGGCAAGGTGAGAGCAGCCCCTGTCACCTCGGTGTCCAGAGATCTGGGGGGTTGTGTGTGTCACTGCACGTGCTGTTGCACAGGGAGGTCTTCGTGGCACACACCTCACCCTCGCTGTGCCAAAGGTTGTGATGGCATCCTATAAAGCTGTGACTAATTCGGATAAAGATTGGCATTTAAAAATTAACCACAGAAATTAATCCCCTACCTCAGCACCTGGCAGAGCGATAGGAACGGCCCTTCACCCAAAATTCAGCTCTGCAGCTGCTGCCTTCTAGACTGCCCTGCAGGTTCAAGGCTTGGCACAATCAGGGCAGTGTCCTCAGGGCTGCAGCTGCCCCTGCCAGGGGTATTCCCTGCTCTGGCAGTGCTGTAACTTCTCACCGTGGCCTTTCCATGCACATGGCAAAGGACTCTCACAAGATGGTGTTGCTCAGTGAAAATCCACAAGCTGGTCACTGCTTCCTCACTGTCACTGCTTCCTCAGTGTCTAGGCCTGTGCTGGAGGCTTTGGGGGTTCCTGGTGCAGCTGTTGTGAGGAATAGCATGAGCTGCCAGGGGAGCTGATGCTGCAAGGGCCACAGCTGCTGCTGGCAGGTGGGGCTCTGTGAGCTCTGGGTGTCCATGTTGGTACCGTGGGCACATTGCTGAGGGCACATTGCCAGAGCCCTGCCTGCCCTGACAGGGCTGTGATGCAGCACAAGTGGCAGGAGTGCCAGCAGGACAGTGTAAACAGCAATTTGCACTGGAGGACGGTGGGAGCAGGCAGATCCAGCCCTAAGTGCTGCATCAGACTAATGCATACCCTGTGTCTTCTGTTTTCCTGGGTAGAGTTACACATTCCTCATTTCATCGGACTATGAAAGGGCAGAGTGGAGGGAGAATATCCGGGAGCAGCAGAAGAAATGTGAGTGTCCCAACTGTCATTGGTACAAATACTGTGATCTTGGGGAGCAGGAGTCCAGAGGATGAGGTGTGGGACAAGGTTTCCTGCCAAAATAGAGATCTGCATTGAAATCCATAGCACAACGTGGATGTCTCCTGTCTGAGGCTGTTTGGGGGACTTCTGCTTGCAGCAACACGTAGAGAATGTGTAGGGAGAGCACTTAGTAAATGTGTGTAGAAATTCTCCCATTTACCCCAGAGATCAGATGCTGGGTGCAATTCAAGGGAGAGGGAACAGCTGCACCCTTTTACCTGGCTCCAGTCCAGAGAAACTTAAGTTACTTTTTTGCCATGGGTGTTTTTTGGCCTTGCAAGGAACTGAGAACCCTCTTGTTTCCTGTGAACCATCCTGAGACTTTTTACTCAGACGAGTAACTAAATATGCTCTCAGTAGAACAGGGCTGCAGCAGCAGCACAGCCCTGAGCACCTCAGTGCTGCCACTGAGCAGTGCCCAGGGAACAGCTACCCCATGTGTGCCCAGAATGAAGGGTAATACATTCAGCCTCTCCTTGGAATTTTAACTTCTCCCTCTTTGAATCTTCTTGGCAGGCTTTAAAAGCTTCTCACTCACATCGGTGGAGCTCCAGATGCTGACAAACTCCTGTGTGAAGCTTCAGACAGTCCACAACATTCCCCTCACTATCAATAAGGAAGGTAAGACCTTTGGTTTTTGCTTTCACGTGGTGCAGCTGCAGTGAAACTCTGACTTGTGCATTCTCACTAGAACTGCTCTTCCTGTTTCCTTTTGCTACAGCTGCAGCCTGATGATGAGTTGCAAACTGAGAGTTCCTGTAAGACAAAAGCTGAGGCCACATGTACCCAACTTGTGTCGTTTAGTTAATTAAATGATAACACACAGAAAGAGAGCAGCAGGAACAAGGACAGTCTGACATCCCAATGTTACTTGCTGCAACAATAAAGATACAAGCTCCAAATTATATGGGTACATCTAAATCATAAAAATATTCCGTGACATCCTCCAGTATATATTAATTGACCATTAAATGGTCCTTGCATGCAGCTGTTGGAGTGCCTGGTGGAGTCCTAGCCTTGGACAGCTTTGAACTGTGACTGGGAGTCCTTTGGAAGAATACTAGTTGGACAAAATTGTCAGAGACCATCCTAAATTACTACTTAGTCTGCTAGTGTAGACTTCGCCTCTATCATTTACTTCTTCTCCTTTGAATTTCTTCATGCTGCCTTGGTGAGCCTAGAAATATAACTCTAAAAGCCCCCCAGTGCCAGAAAGTGTTACAGGTGCCACTGACAGTGACCCTGGAACAGTCTCCCCTCTTGCTGAAGTGGCTGTTACTTGTTCCTGCCATCCCTGGGGACAGTTCCCCCTCTGCTCATTAACCTGAGTAATAGCAGTCTCATCATTCTCTTTCACTCTTGGCTCCACTGTGAATGTAATGTAATTCCTTGGGTCTTTTGTACAGATGATGAATCCCCAGGTCTCTATGGATTCCTGAATGTCATCGTCCACTCCGCCACGGGATTCAAGCAAAGCTCAAGTGAGTTGCAGTTCTGTGACACACACAAGGTACTGACAGGGGTTAGAGAAGTCATGTGCTGGGACAGCTGGGCATGGACTGGCTTAGGATTGCAGCAGCATCTGTGATGATCATGAGGAGAAGAAGGGTTTTGGGGAACTGGAAGTTCCTACTGCTAACTCTCAGAAAGATCACCATCAAGGATCGAGCATGCAGCAGTTACTTTTAGGCCTAGTCTGGGTTTTTAAGCAGTGTTTGCTGATTACTCAGCTGTTCTAGAAACAAGTCAGCCCTTATCCTGAATTCTTTCAACTGTATTTTGTTTTACAATGAAAGAATGGAAAGTGTTCTCTGACATCCAGAAGTTTTATCATTAAGGAAGAGGTGTTAAAATTCAGGGGAATGATTTGACAGAAGGATCAAAAAAGGTGACAAATGAGAGTGAGGAAGACCCTGGCAGCAACAGCCACATTTCTCAGCCATCCCTGGGGATAATCTAGGAACAGCTGCCAAGCTTCCCTTGCCGTGTGGCTGGAGATGCTGTTCTTCTCCAAGCTGAGTTTGCAGTCCAGGGAGGAAAGGAGTGCACTGGGTGTACATAACATGTTGGCTTTCCTCCTGCTGAGCCACTGACTGCACAGCTGCTGCCTGACACCACATTTGGAAGTCATGACATAACTTACAAATAGGGGCAACATCTCAACATCTACATCTTGTTACAAACTCTTAAAAAATACCGAATAGCACTTATTTAACCACTTTGTAAAGATAATGAGTTTCTGTCTTCTGATGTGCTCTCTGATGGATATTACACTGATGCTGTTCTCAGTGATATCAGTTCTGATGTGTTGATGGGTCCAATATCTACCTGGGGAAATGGTATTTCTCACTGCTGTAAACCTTCAGCTCATTGTGGATGGATTTGGGAGATAGCATAAGCCTGATTTTTGATAGTGGTGAAGGGCTTGTCTGTGCTGACATCATTGATACAGTTGTGCTGGTACTTCAGCTTCTTAAACACAACTGGGCTGGTCCAGATGAAGAGATTTGTACAGGATGGTGTTACTGGTACTAGTACAGAGATGATGGAAATGAAGACACCCTGAAAGTGATCAGTGCAAGTTAGGAGATTCTAGATTTTTTTTTAAAGTTTCTGTCCCTGTCTCCCCTCCTCAGATTTGTACTGCACACTAGAGGTGGATTCTTTCGGCTATTTTGTGAACAAGGCCAAAACTAGAGTTTACAGAGACACCACAGAGCCCAACTGGAATGAGGTAGGTTTGATTTTTCTTGATGTGACTTATTTCATGTGTCAAACATCAGCACACGATGGGCAAAAGACCTGCCAGTGGAAGAACTTGCTGCATGCTCAGCAGTTGTGCTGCATATGCTGCTTCTCAGAAAACACTTTTCTGCCAGGTTCATTTGGCTGTCAGGGCTTGGAGAAGATTTTCTCTTGGATTAGCTGTAGCTAAACAGTTTGATACAAATGAGTCTTGTCCAGTATTTCATCATTTAAACAGATGCATGCTTGATTTTTTTTTTTTAAAGACATAAGTGAAAATATGTTGAAGAAGCTGGTTTTGTTTATGTGTTGAGAGGCGGAAGAATTAGCTATAGACATTTTTACTGTTTACAGCCAACTCAGACCTGCTGGTGAGCAAAATTCATTACAAGGAAGATGAGTGAATTTGGGTCTTTGAATAATGCTTTGCTGAGATGCACGGAAATCTGACTAAGGAGCGAACAATCTTAGTCTCTGATTCGACCACTTTATAGATACAGAATACAATTTCAGCTTGTTTCTAGACCAACTCCAGTAGGGAGGAAGTCTTTGGCCTGTCCTTAAGTGCTTCCTTCTGATGAGTATTAAGGAGACTATATTGATTATTATAAGACTGGTGTCCTGTTGTGATGCAGCCATTGCTCTTTCCTGTTCTGGTGCCTGCAGGAGTTCGAGATTGAGCTGGAGGGCTCTCAGACACTGCGGATCCTGTGCTATGAAAAGTGCTACAACAAAACCAAGCTCACCAAAGAGGATGGAGAGAGCACAGATCGCATAATGGGGAAAGGACAGATCCAGGTAAGACTGTGCTGAACTCAGTCCTGCCACCCTTACTGCAAAACATCACAGGACTTTTGAATCTTGGAGTGCACCAGGGAGGTTTTTTTCTGCCTTCTGATTGTCTCAGCAGTGAAGATTTTCCTCCAGATAGTGAGGTACACAGTGGGATTCACAGGCAGGAAATCAGCAGTTTTTTTCCTCTTGCTTTGTACCTTATGCCTGCTTCAGCACCCTTATGGAATAGCTGCTATTTCAAAAAAGTTTATTTTGATCTCTCATTTGCCCATTAACTTCAAAACTTCCAGCCCAGTGTATAGGAACTGCACTGGCCCTGGGCACTGTTGAGGATGCTCCATTTGTGACAATGGAGGAAGCAATAAGTATCCTCTCCCCTCTGTAAATCAGGTATAGAAAGTCTACTGTCTGTCTGTGGTGAAAGTTGATGGATGTGTTGGCCAGGCCCTGGGACAGGCTGATTGTCCTGGTAACTGCCATGCCCATAGTGTGGTGTCCATGCCAGTAGGCAGCATCTGAGGGACATTTCCACTGCTGAGAATCGACCTGGGAGACTTCGTGTGGCAGATTTGTAGTACAGTGGGAGAGGTGATGATTGCAAAGGGCTGCTGCTCTTGGGAGCTGCTGTGTGATAGAACACTAAAGCTGGATGTAGGAGGAATCAGACCATCTGTGGAGGATAACATGGGGAATATATGTTCTCCTTCTTGTTCAAGTTTGTTGCACTGTCTGTCCACAACTTTAAGAGGGTGTTTAAATGCCTGCTCTAAGGGCACATTCTTTGTGTTGGACTGACTGTTGAACAGAGCAGAGACCCTGCCCAGATCCTTTTTTCTTTCTGCCAAGTTTAAAGATCTCAGCAGTTCTCCATGTACATCTGGCTGTCCATCTCCCCGTGGATGACAGCTTTCCCTGGCACTGGAGCGATGGTCAGGTAGGCCAAGGCCATTTGTGGGACTGCAGAAGCAGCTCAGGGTGAGGGTGGCCTGCAGGATCACATCTCACCTTTGCTCTGGCAGGGTCCATTGCCTAAATGACTTTGATCAGGCCTGTTCTTCCCTCCCTCCTGGCAGCCAGAGGCTGCCACACGTTTTCAGGGAGAGCTTTTGTCTCAAATGCACGGTGGGATTTGGAAGGGAACTCGTGTGCCGATCCATAAATGCCAGCACAGGGTGTGTGTGTGTCTCGGGCCAAACAGAAATCCCTATGTCCCTTCTTCTAACAAAGGCTATTTTCCACAGAGCTGAGCAACTACAAAAGAGCAAGTCTGCAGCCCTGAAATGCCCTGGAGATTTGTGTGCTCATAACAGAGAACCCTGAAATCACTGACCCACTAAATTCTACAAATATTTTACATAGAGTGATTAAAAAAAACAAATAAAATCTCTAACATTTTTAGCAATTTTTTTTTCTCATAGGAGTGGGCATTTTACGCACAACAATTGTATTTACAGAATGTACATATATTTTATACTTAAGTTAGTAAGTAAAATTACTCTTTGATGACTCGAATATTAATTATGTCTTGATTCTTTTAGAGAAATCTAAACAGTGGGAAGGTTAAAAAAAGAAAAAAAACAATTAAAATGCAAAAGTTGCATTCCGTTGTATCATAAAAGGCACATGCAAAAGTTCTCTTGCTTTCTGTAAATTCCCTTTGCAATTTAAAAAGAAACTTGATGAACTGCCAGAATCCTCTTAATTCTCAGTGATTTCTATCTCATCACACAAATTTTAAACACTATCAAGTAACTGTAGAGAGAAGTCATATCACAGTCTGGTAAGATTTTGGATTGATAAAAATTACTAAAAATTTTTATTTTGGTTTCGTTTTATTTTTCAAGTAAACACCATTGTTCTGTTAAGAAAGCATAATAGTGCAACAACAAAATCTGATTACAGCCTGTGGCTGAAGGCTGGCTGTGTCCTCCCAGGTGCTTTTATAACATTTTGTTTTCTTTAGAGTTGGTAGTTTATCCTGGGCTTTCTGATTTGTTGTTGTTGTTGTTGCACTGTCATTATTCAGCCAAAATCTGTCTATGTAAAGGCAAGGTCTGTGAAGTTGCGTGAGGGTTTTTTTCATAAATTCCCTTTAGTTAAAAACTCTGGGAACATGAAGAGTTGTGCCTACATCCTCCTGTTGATAAAAGCAGAGAAATTTCTGTGTTGGCTACATTGCAGCGTATTGTTAAGCCATGTATTAGTGTAAATATGCAACTTCCCACTACTGGGAATTCTGACTCACCAAATTCTCTAAGCCTCAGTGATGAAGACAATCAAGGAGACGAGGATTGTTTTGGCTGTGAAAATGTTTAATAAATCTCTCTGTTCCATTATGGCAGTAGAGGAAGGAAGACTGGAAATTGGTCCATGTAGTCACAAGTTTCCAGGAATGGGCAGCAATTTTAATAGCTCCCATTGCTCATTTTTCCTATGGAATATTTTATTTGCCTCTTTTTATAGCCACATGCAAGAGCTGCTTTGTTCTTGCCAGTCTGCAAGTTTTATCTCTGAAACGTAAACCCATGAGGTTTTAATGTGGGAGAACCTCCTGTAAATGTGGAAGTGAAGTCCTCACCAGACCTGGGCACAGCAGCACTGGGTGTACATCGTTGAGCTGACTGGCACACATGGCTGGGGGCTCCTGGTGCACCTCAGGCATGAGAAATACCATTCCTGTGGTACACTGTGAAACTGAAATTACTGGGGGACTTGAAGGAGGAAGGAATGGACATCACCTTATAGGAGAAAACAGGAGGCTTAGTTGACCTGTAAGCATCAGCTCCTCTCATTGTGAACACCCTGTTTTTTTTCCTTCTGTTGTTACCTTGAGATCCATCTTTGGCACTTGGGCTGGCCCTTTGGCTTTGAGTTTTGCACTTCACCTGGCAGACACATCCACATTTTGAGTGTAGCAGCCTTTTGTTCAGCCCTGAGACTCTGCATCTGAGTGAGCACACAGGTTATCATGCCCGGCCTCTGCCTTGGGAACAGACTGCACGAATGAAGTGATACTTCACCCTATGATCCGGCTCCTCCCATTGGTGCCTCCTAGAAATGCTGTTTCCTTTGTTGTTTTCTTTTTCTGCATGATCAGCTCAAGGAAAATATTTCCTTCTCCCTCACAGCAGTGCTGGAAAATCAGGGAGGATGTGACCTGAGATCAGTCATTCTGTGAAGCAACACCATTCCTCTGTTTTCTCGCAAAACAATCGCTCTTATCTTAATTATCTGGGATGTCTCATTGCAGTGCCCATGGCTGTTTCAGGCACTAAGCTGTTTGCCATGCAAACCAGATTGTCCCATGCTGTACCTCCCAAGTGTCAACTCAGAAACCTTTTACACACTCAAGCTCGTTTAAGCAGTTTGCTGAAGCAGAACATTGTCCCAGCAATGAAAATAGGGGGGAAATGAAGGCGGCAATGGGTCATGGCTAAAGGGTGATGGTGGGAAAGATTAACCTGTCAGTGGGGAGCTGTGAGAAGAATGGGGTTATGGCAGGACTGGGAGTTTCCAGCAGCAGTGAGACTCTGACAGCATGTATGTCACATCAGTTACAATTCAAAATTGATGGAGTGTAAAGTTGCCAGGGGCATTTAATAAAGGGAAGAAGTAATGTGAATGATTAGATAAAACACACTAACCTTAATGTTTCCTCAGTCCTTGCTCTTTGATTTCCACTGAGGCTTCTTTGTTTCTTCCTCTTTCTGCATGTTTTCTTTTCTCTCTGGGGAAAAAGAAATCATCATCAAGCTCTCTGTGGTGGTTTCCTAGGGCAGAGCACAGACCTGGCTTGCATTTGCCAGAGCAGCATTCCCAGTTTGTCTTTTCCCAGGTCCTCACCACTGTTGTGCACTCTCAGCCTCTCCTCACTGCTGTGTCCTGTCTGAATTCAGTGCTGAGCTGCTACAAGACCAGAGACCTACACTCAAAAACCCTTGTGGTGCTGCTGCTTTGTTCTGTTGTGTTTCAGGCAGGATACAGAGAGGTATTGCCTTGATTCATTACTGAATTTGGGGCTGTAGCTTGCCCCTGGAAATACCAAAGAACATGGGGACTGGAGGGAGCAGCAAACAGACAAAGTGGTTGGTTTGTATTTTCCTGTGTAGCATAAGCCTTGGGTGGGGACTGTGCAAACAAGCCCATGTGATACAGTCTGTGAGGGTTTTTGCAGGGCTGTCCTATTTACACAGGGCATAGAAACAAGACAGTGGTTCCATTTCAGTGGAGATGGGACAGGTCACTCAAACCAAGCAAGTGTTTGAAGGAACTGTGTACAGGGGCAGTAAATTCCACTGTCAAATGCAGCCATTGCACAGTGCCTCCCCTGCTTGAGCTGGCACAGCTCACTTGGAGCTGACTCCCTTTGCCGTGCTGGCCGTGGATTGCATTCTTCTAGTCGGTGTTGGCTCTTCCAGGTCACTGATCTCCAAATCAGGCCAGAAGACAGCATGGTCCCATTTGTCACAGGCCCTCTGTGCTGGAGCATCACTCTCTAACTCTTTGTCCTCAATGTGCTCCGTCCCTGCCTGCTCCAGCTGCCCTTTCCCTCTGTTGCTCTTGCTGGCCTCACAAGGTCAGTCATCAGTTGGATCTAAGACTGAAGCTTGATCGAAGTTTCAGTGATGTTCTTGGTTTCCTGTTGACTCTGTTATTTCCTACTGTGACTTACCAGACTGCTAGACCTGATCTTCCTGTCTCTCAGTGTTGTTGAGAGCTTATTCAAACCTTGCTCTTTTAATAGCTTCCATCATTTTGCTTTGTTATTAAAAAAGCACCTTGGGGGGGATTTTTCTTTTTTCTTAATCGCTTTTGTTATTGGCAGTGATTTATGCAGGGTTGGCTGGGTCAGCCAGCCCTGGTGCCTGTTCTCCCTGGCTGTCGCCATTCAGTACAAACCATTCTCCAGCAGGAGTCAAACAGCAGGTGGGAGCACAGGGGTCCTGCCAGCCCTGGAGCAGAGTTCAGAGACAAGGGAGCAAGAGGCAGCAGCAGGTACCTGCAGGTGAACTTGCAGTCCTGGCTCAGCTCCAGCAGTCACCCAGCAAGGAAAAGTCTCCATGAACTTGCGGCTCCAGCAAGGAAAAGTGTTTGCGAGTTCTCAGCTCCAGCACTCTGTTTGTGCTTGTCCTTTGCAGCCATGTGAAAGTCTTGAGACAGTGCAGGATGGTGTTTGGCTCATAATTTTTAGCAGCTATTTAACTGCTTTTGTTTTGTGCAGTGGCGGGAATTCCCTGGTCATTACTGAGACATAACCAGTAATACCTGTTAGCTTAAATGAACTGTAACTGGGTTCTGCTGGACTCTTCCTTTAAAGTTTTTGGCAAATACTCAAAACCTCTTTTCCCACAGTGTTAAGCTGTCTCTTCCAGCTATAAAAAATACACTCAGTGACTCCATTCTAAAAGCATATGGAAAACTGGTTCCCAGTAAGAGGATTGGCTGTGACTGTGTCCATCAGCAGGGCCATTTTGGCAGCTTAACCAGATGACTCTTCAGACCTGGAGATCAAGCTTTCAGGAATACTGAGCATGGTTGCTCCTCATAGGAAACCAGACACTTCAGAAATGGTTTCCTCTTGATTCTGGGAAAGAATGCAGTTGTTGAAAGAAACTGAACTTCCAGCACGGAAGTTGAGGGGAGAACAGCCTAGACTCTGGCCAGCTTGTAGGGAGCTTGGCCAGGCACACAGGCGGGGGCGGATCTGTTCTGCCGGAGTTAAAAGCGAACCCCCTTGGCGAGCAGTTCTGTGTTCGGGTTCGCTGAGGTGCTGAAGCCAAGCACTGCTGCCCATTGGCCTCCTGGACCTTTGCACAGTCCCAGAATGTGGGAGCTACTGGTTACTGACTATTCCTTACAAGAGGTCTTCAGGAATTTCTGCCAGAGTTGCACCTACAGGAGCCGGTCCAATTCGACAGGGAAGCACGTGTGTGCTGGCAGCATCCCTCTGTGGGCTCATGTCCGTAACAGAGTGCGCAGGGATAAGGTTGGCCTGACTTGCTTGTTCTGTTGTTGCTTGGGGTCTCTGCAGTGGGAGCAAGCACGGAGGAACTTTCCTCTCTGCTGCTTGTCTTTTTTTGGGGAGTGGGGCAGGGCATGGTGGGACTTGTCTCTGTAGCTGTCAGCAGCACTGGGTCGCTCTGTCGATGATCTGAAAGAGTGTGACCATGACTATGTCTAAGATCTCCCAGAATTTTCTGCAGTTGCTGTTGTTTCAGCATTTCTCTCCCCTGCCAGAGCTCTCTGGCCTTGTGAGAGCGGGGAGCTGTGCTGCAAAGCAAGTCTGGTTATGAGTGTCTGTTTGCTGACAGCAGTAAACTCAAAACAGAGTCTGCAGTTGCCTCCTCCTGGTCTTACTGTGCCTTCTTGTTCAAGAGCCAAGCGTTACAAAGCTGTCTCAGGAGGCACCAAGTTCTCGCTTTGGCTGGTTCCGATGGCTGATCAAGTCCCCAAGCAGACAGCTCTTCCTCTCTCTTGCCAGTCTCCCTGGAGCTGGGTGCCACTCCTCAGGCGTTCAGATGTGTTTGGGCTCTCCCAAATGGGGAATTACTTGCTGATGTTTGAGCACTTGAGTCATGTCGCTCACAGCCTCCACAGAGTCAGCTGCTACCCAGTCTCACAATTGTCCTCTCAAGAGATCAAACAAAGCTGAAAATGGGAGATTGGAACTTATTTCTGTTTAATGAATTCGTGCAATAGCAAGGCAAGGTGTTCTTCCTGCCTCTAAGCTCAAAGAGAAATGAGAAGGAATAGGCTGGTTGAAGGAGGACACCTTTCCATGATTTCTCAGCCAATTCAAACATTGATTGTGCTCCCTGAGGTTGCCTTTATTGTTGAGCGGACACTACACACGTGTATGAGCCCTTATCAGCCCTGTTTAGAGAACTGCACAATATCTGATCAATCATCCCATTACCTGAAACCAGGGAAACCTTGGAGTATGGGTGTTCCTATGGAGAAGAAACAACAAGGTCAAAGTGATCATGCTCTGCTCACTTGCAGAAGCCTTCCAGGCTGGCTGGTTTCTCTGAAGTCTGTTCCCAGCTCACGGGTAACTTCTGTTTTCCAGCTGGACCCGCAGGCGCTGCAGGACAAAGACTGGCAGCGCACAGTCATCTCAATGAATGGGGTAAGTGTGGCAAACAGAAATTAGCTCTGCTTCTGTACCTCCTGTGGGCTTTATTTCTTTGCTCTTCATTGCAGCATGAAAAGAAAAAGAAAAGAAAATGTTTAAAAAGTAACAGCTGTTCTCTTTGGTTCAGGTCGAAGTGAAGCTGTCAGTGAAGTTCACCAGTCGGGAGTTCAGCCTCAAAAGGATGCCGTCCCGCAAGCAGACAGGCGTGTTTGGGGTCAAGATTGCTATTGTTACAAAGTGAGCTGATAGGTCACATTTCTCCCTGTTGTGTTTTGGAAAGTGGGGTGCACCTGCCTGTGTCCCCCTGAGCGATCTGGCAGTCCAGCCTGCTGCACTCATGTAGTAGCGTAGATGTGGCTGCAGACAGGAGATGCTTTACGATCTCTGAGTTTCATTTTCTGCAGGGGAAAAAGCCAGTGTGCGCACCGGCTGTGAAACCCGGGGTGTTTACTGACAGCCTATTGCTTCTCTAAATTCCGGAAATCCCTCTTGCTCTTGCCTTCCCTGTAGTTAGCTGACATGGTCACAAATTTCCAGAGCAACCGAACAGTGATGTTTCCTTTCCATAATCAAAAATGTTCAAGGTCTTTGGATCCCGCTGTATTATTTTAACCCCTGATCTTTTGTTGTGAATCATTTGCCAGCAGAAACCTGTTTGTTCTTTGGTATTATTTGGGAAGTGTGGTATTTCCTCCCCATGGAATTGCATCCGTTTGAAAGCAACAGAGTTGCTATGTGTCCGAGGACTGTTTGGGAATCCTCTGATTACCTGGGCAGAGTCACAGGCTCTAGGGGCACTGGGACCTGGCCAGGAGCTCAAGTGCTCAGGGAAGCTGCAGAATAGCCAAAGGCAGGCTGACACAGTAGAAAACCCTCTCCAGTTTGAAGAGGAGTTTTTCAGCTCAGTCCTGATTGCCTGCTCAGACTTCCTACCACCCCATTTTCCAGAAGTTTGCACAGGGAAATGTTAGCATGCTTTTAGCTGTCCTGGCTGGCTGGGGGAACAGGCACTGAGGGCTGGGCTGAACTGAGAGCTCTTCTGTCTGGCTTTCTTAAGGAGAGAGAGGTCGAAGGTGCCATACATAGTGCGGCAGTGCGTGGAGGAGATCGAGCGGCGCGGGATGGAGGAGGTGGGGATCTACCGCGTCTCTGGGGTTGCAACCGACATCCAGGCTCTGAAAGCTGCCTTTGATGTCAGTAAGTATCTGTGTCTGATGTTTCCCTTTGCTCTGGGAGAACCTGCCTGAGCTCCCTGTCAGGTGGCTGTGCTATTTTTAATCTTACGCTCCCTAAGAAGCATTAAGAAGTAGAGATTCTCACTTAAGGAAAATAATTTTAACCCTGGCTGCATATTTTATTAATATTCTTCAGCTACTGATATAACCCAAGACACACAACAGGATGGATCCTTGTACCAAATAATGCTTTTGTTATTCTTCCCAGCAGACATGAAATGATGGGTGTACCTGCCTTGCCAAATCTTTATAAATGGCAGATATTGGTATCTTTCTCAGGGGAAATGTCAGCAGTCAGAAGTCATAATTTCCTCACTGCTCTGAGGTCTCCAAATTAATACAAGTCCTTAAAATTAAGATGTTTTGTGAAAGAAAGTCAGCTGGGAGGGGTGTTTATGAAACTAGGGTTGGGTGGTCAGGGCTTCAGCGTTCTCTTCCTAACTCCATCTAGACTGATGTGCACAGGCTGTAAAATTAGATAACCTTTGCAAAGCTCTCTTTGATCTTGAGCAGAAGGCGGCTCCTTACTGGTGCTGCCTTTAAAAGAATGCCCTGTGTGTCCCACAAGGCACCTGAGATCAGGCAGGTGAAACACCTTCGAATTGCTGAGGTACAAAAAGTGAAATTCTGCCCTACTTCCAGCCTCCACGTGATGGTCCAAGGACTGTTCAAGCCACACTCCAACAATCACAAGGCCTGTGCCAGGTGCCCAAATTTACCCTGCCTGCACTTTTCCTTCACTTTTTTAGTGAAATGTCTTTATTTTCTTTTCAATCACCCTAAGCGATCAAAACCCACTGACTGATGAATCTCCGCTAGAGCAAATAAGGGTCTTTCACAGTTTGAAAAACAACTTTTTTCATTCCTGTTAAATGCTGTTTTACACCAAGTTTCATGAAACCAACGCTGACTCTGCTAGTTGGTGTTTGTTTTAGGGAGAGGGGGTGGTTTTGTTGTTCTTAGTAGTAACAAAACTGAAATGTGAGCCCTGAATTGCGTGTGTACTTTAGCTACACTCAATGGGGAGTTAGAGAATCTCAGAATCTCTTCTTCTAAGCTGTTAGAGGCAGGGAATTGGAATAACTGTTGACATTAATAAAAGTTGAAATGCATATAAATACAGTCAAGTGGGGCTTGTCCAGATCAGGCTGGGGTTGCTGGCACAGCTCCGCAAACCCTGGGAGGGTGAAGTTCCCTGGCTTGATGTAAAGCAATGAAGTGTTTGCAGTTATTTGCGCAGTGCTTTGCAGTTGGAAGGTTGCTCATTTAATCTGGAGAAATGTAAACAGGAAAACTCTCAGCTATTTGGGCAAAGATAAAAGATAAACAGACCCAAAGCAAGGAAAAGAAGGAATGCAAGGCCAGCAGTTCCTTTACCCTGCCTCTGCTCTCCCCTTTTTCAGATAACAAGGATGTGTCGGTGATGATGAGCGAGATGGACGTTAATGCCATTGCAGGCACCCTGAAACTGTATTTTCGGGAGCTGCCCGAGCCCCTCTTTACAGACGAGCTGTACCCCAACTTTGCTGAAGGCATCGGTAGGTACAGCAGAGAGAACCCTTGATAATGGAAACTCTTCCATAGGAGGCTGCTCCTAAAGCAACACAAAACCCGTATTTATGGTGTTGGACAGAAGCCTGGAACAAGCTGTGAGGGGAGTGGAATGGAGCTCAGAATGGAGCGCTGGAATGACATCGCCTTCCCACGTGGTGGAATCTGGGTGATTGCCGTGCTGTTCTGCAAGCTGCAAAAGCCCAGGTTTCTGAAGGATAGGTTCAGGACAGAGGCAGCCTGCCTGCTGGGGCTGTGCACACTGACTGCCCAGTCGGCCCCAGGAAGCCCCTTTGAAGGAGAGGGGGATATGTATCTCATTGCAGGGAAAAACATCAATGATGGAAAGTCTCAAAGCACTTGAACTGCTTGAGAGCAACGGATTCTCAATGCATTTGTGAAATAAAGAGATGCTGTGGGGTATTGATGTGCAACTTTGACCTTCCAGCCTGGGATGATCAATCTTGGTCCTTTTGGGACCATCCGTAATGGCTGGTTTGGGAGATGGCACAGTTAGTCAGATTCCCACTTGCTGCCTGTGATAATATTTTGGTTTCTGTCTTGTAGCACTTTCAGATCCTGTTGCAAAGGAAAGCTGTATGTTGAATCTGTTGCTATCACTTCCAGAACCCAACCTTGTGACATTCCTTTTCCTTTTGGACCATTTAAAAAGGTAGTATGTGGTTCCTTAAGATATGTATCTAATGTGTAAAGCATTGCTGTTTTGAAACGTGGAGCCTTTTCTTTAAATTCCTGATGAATCACAGAAATGAAAAAGTATTTGCTGATCTACTGTGAATGCTCATCAGATAACTCTTGTCTCATACTCACTTAGTGAGGCAGTAAATCCTGAATTCCATTCCCATTCATAATGAAAAAGGATTAGAACTGGAGGAAAGGAGTAACAAAAGAGTGAGGGTTTATCTATCACAAATGCAAATTCCTGCTGTAATGTCATGAGACTGCACCTGCATCTGGATACAAAGACCAGAAAAAGTTTTTGTGTAAACCATGAAACTTTGGCCATATTTAAAGTTTAGTGAGCCCTGTCTCAAAAGGCGTTTGAAATTCAGTATGATCTACTTCTAAAATTCCAGCACTTTGCCTAACTGTAGTTGTCAGTTCCTTGTCTAGTCAAGTCTTTCTGATCTTGTCTATGTCTCTGTAATATGGTTGTAACTGTGAAAAAGTATTTCCATGCATTTGATATTAATGCAGTAAGCTGGCTTAATGCTTGCCCAATGTGTTGATTTGAGTAAGTATGTTGTACATACCAGAGACTGTCCCTGGAGACATGAAACATCATCTTGTGATTGAAATTCTGGATTAAAATCCAGGAAATATGGGGTTTACTTGTGTCTTTGCTGCAGACTTTTTTACCCTTGGGCAAATTTTTTAACCTTTGTGCCTCAGTTTCTCATTTATAAAACTCAGGTATTTATGAAGGTCTGCCTTGTGCACTGTTTCTTCTCCCAGGGTTGCTGAGAGGGAAAGCGTGAACAAGATGTCCCTGCATAATCTTGCCACTGTCTTTGGACCAACACTGCTCAGACCTTCGGAGAAGGACAGTAAAATCCCTGCTAACCCAACCCAGCCCATCACAATGACTGACAGCTGGTCACTAGAAGTCATGTCCCAGGTAAAATCCTGAATGTGCCATTGCACCTTGTGAAGACACTTTCTGGGAAAGCGCAGTCCTCTGGCAGGCCTGGCTCAGCCATCCCGCTGGGTTTTCATGGCAGTCTTTTTGATAAACATAAAACAACTTTTGCCCTTACACAGACATTTTAGACTGTTTGTAGAACTGTGTTTCTTCAGGCAGGTCAGTTTGCATTTGTACAAATACAGTTCTTCATGAAGGAATGTCCATGTGTGTGCATCCTGTGTGTGTATTTGTACATGGGAAGAGTTTTTGGGAAGCTGTTTCTCAGCACCATGTTGCTGGCTTGGGATAAAAGAATTGACGGTGTTTCCACAATGCTCCTCAGCACTTAAACCACATTCATTGATGCACACCAAAATTCTTGGCTAAATTCAGGTTTCTTTGGCCACTGCTGCCTTTGAAGGCAATGCAGAGGATTAGAGCACAGAGCCTGTGTCACCGGGTCAGGCCAGTTTGTACGTTCTCCATTGAACAATGGCAAATTCTAGATCAAATTTTTGAAGTGCTGAAACACCAGCACCATTGTTCCACCCTGGAAGCTGAAAAGAGTGTCTCTGAAGCACTGCGAGTTTTACTATTTCTGCTGATGTTAGTGTATTAAATACACAGTTGCTAGATGTTCCCGGAGAGAGCTGTAGCACCAGCTGTCACATAGGATGAGAACGAGTTTACAGGGCTCTAGTATTAACTTCCTGTTTCTCTTTCCAGGTTCAAGTTCTTCTGTACTTCCTGCAGCTAGAGACTATCCCCACCCCAGACAGCAAGAGGCAAAGCATTCTCTTTTCCACAGAGGTGTAGATGCCCGCAGTACCAACAGGACACAAACTGCTCTCGGCATAACTGTCACCCCTGAGAAAAAGATGACTGCTGTTTCCTGGGACTGGCCTGTTCCTGCGCTTGGGAATTCCGGCCCTCAGTGCTTCTGCTGTTTGTTAACCAGAGACAAGCTGGAGAGAATGGAGAAAAACCTCTCCTTGTGCTGGTAGGACCAGAACTAACTGGAGCTGGAGCTGTGTGGAATCTCCACTAGAAGGAGCAATAGACACTTGGACAAATGCACCACGGAGTATGGTGATTATTCTTGCTGGGAATGTGACAGAAGGTATTCCTCATTTTATGGATTTAATTTATCATAAAGAAACTTCAAGATTTCTACTGGACGACTTGATAGGACATCCCTTTTTGGGTGAGAGGGCGTTAAAGGATCTATCACAACTGTGTCTTTAATAACTGCTGTTTTTCAAGTACTGTTCTAGGCCACAAAAATAGCATTGCTTTGCAAGAGGAAGGAGAAGAGAAGGGTCTGGGATCAAAGATTCCCTCCTCAGAAATTCAGGTCTTGAATAGGGATCTAAAGAAATCAGTTTTATGTACAACTAGAACTGTTGTCTGGTTGGGGGCTGGGTGGTTTTTTTTTATTTGGGGTTTTTTTTGTCTCACTCACCCCTTCCCACACAAATATTTATACACCCCAGGGAAGGAGATACCCTGCTCTTGCCTATGTTGCACTTCTGATGGGTTTTTTTGGGTTAAGGGAGACAGACTCAATGAAGTTACACTATAAATAAATACAGCAAATTAAAGAGAGGCAGGGAGGATAACAGTCAGTCATTCTGTTGTTTCTTTGCTTATAAAAGCAGGGGCAATATTATCCAGGAAGGATTGGTGAATTCCTTAGACCCCAACAAACTTAATGCAAATTAATTGGGAAGACTATTAATTCCCAACACTCCAAAGAAAATATGTTATCACTGCATAAGTAATTGAAGAATTTGTGGATTAAAAAAAAAAAAAATCAGTGGCTCTCAGTTCGGCTGGCTGCTTACTCCAGACTTTTATCAGAACACCTTTTTTTTTTTTGATATTTGAATTTTTGGAGGCTTTGTACATTGCTTCTACAAGAATCTTTTTCTGATAGATACAAACACTCTGAAAAATGTGTCAGAATGTACTTTACGGACAATCTAGCAAGTAGCATGCATTGGATTCTCCAGAAATTCTAACTCTGTTTTAAAGTAGAGCAGTGGAGAAATTTATGTGGAACTCCATCCAGCAGTACAAAAGGTCTGGCCAGACACCAATTTTGTGTTTCCCTCTCTAAATCAGTTGAAGCCACAGGGGTGGAAAGGGCAGCAGTATTGGTCCAGGGAATTGAAAGTGCAGAATCTAATTTCTGGTAGCCAGAGCCCAGCATTCTGGCTCTGAAGCAGTTTTGCCAAACGTCCTGGGGGGTGGGAGCGGTGCCATTTTCCTAAACTACTCCAGCCCCTGCTACTTCCTACCCAGCTATGCAGCATCCATGTAGTGGCATCTGTCCATCATCCTGGTGAGAAGTACAGCTGGAAGACAAAGGAAGGAATCGGCACAAAAAGGGGAGGGAGGGACAGATTTTGAAAGATTGGTAGGGTCAGGCTGTCAACATCATTTGCAGGGAAATACGACACAGAAAGCGACCCCTCTTGTGCTGAATTGCACATTTTCTGATGGGTAATCTGCAAACTCTCAATTAAAACAAATTAGCAAAGGAGTGTTTCGAGCAAATAGAAAGAAAAAAAATTAAAGGGAAATGATTTTGTCGTCACTGTAATTCTGACTGCTGCGGAATATTAGAAATTATTGTACTGTGAAGTTGCAAAATCAAAAAGGAACAAATATAAATTTAAATTTTGTGAGTATATCAATATTTTGCATGCTTTGTAAGGATTCTTATAGGAATTTAATATTGCTTAGTATCCCTCCCTTCTTAGGTCTGGGAGCAAACCTCTTTGTAATGTAATGTACAACTAGAAATTCCTTCTCTCTTGTATGTATTTCCACGACATTCCAACTTCTGAACCCGCAAAACAGAAAAAATGTCTGTAGTAGAAGGTGCTTTTTGGGAGAGGGAGGGAATGAAGGCAAGGAAACTTGAAGGCTTAAGATTTTAATTTTTTTAATTTTTATTTTCATTTTTTGCGTGTTTGAAGGTAAAAATTAGTCACAATCCTGAAAAACATTGACTTGAGCCAAGTTGTGCAGAGCAGTAAAGCAGTCTCTGGTATTTTTTTTTGTATTTGTTCTCCCTTTCCCCTGGCTGCTCTACAGCAATCCTTGAACCAAGGCTGCACTCCTGCCTGCTCCCAGCCCTTGGGGATGGACCTGAGGCAGGAGCACTGCTGATAACTTCATGGAAAAGGGAAAAAACCCCCACACCACACCTGGGTGATAGCCTTTTCCTTTGGTGTTTGGAATCTGTGGCTGCTCCTTGCAGTGTTGAAACTGGAAAGCAATATCATAATGTAATGACTGTGCCAATTTATTTTTGCCCAACTTTTTTATTTTTATTTATATAGGAAGTTAATTTTAATATTAAATTACTGATCTGTAGCATGTAACCATGAGAAAATTGCTTTTGCTTTGGTTACTGTGACAGGTTGTTGCTGTCAGTCTCTCATTACAATGCTCAGTTCTAATGTAATGTTATCTAACATGCAGGCATGTGGATCAGGGAAAAAAAGTTAATTTAACTTAACCCGTTAATTATTTCTGTTAAGTATGAATATGTTTTCCCCAAAGCTGGTAATTTTGGGCTGGAAAAGATAGTGCATCATATTGCTGATGATGAAATCATGGACTAATTTGAAATATGAGAATTGATTTCTTCTATTTCCTTTAATTTTGCAATTGAGTTTTTCCAAATAGTCTTATGTTTTCAGAAATTAAGGATTTCCAAAAGGCTTTTATGTTCTTTTCCCAAGGATGTTGCTTGGGTTTATTTGCTTGTTTGGAGTTTTTTTTAGTGTTTTGGGGTTTATTTTTACTTTATTTTTTTATAAGCCTTATCATACTTAAACAAAAAGGGAAATGCAAAACTTGGTTTTAGAGAAGGCCTTCTGATTTCTCCTCTTATACTTTCCCTTGTGAGTTGTGTCAGAAAACCAAACTTTAATTTTCTGTGTCAAAAGGTACAATATAAACAACACAAGAGCAAACTAGTGAAAAATTACCCTTTATGTGTGCACTGGGAGTTTTTGCTCCTTCAGCTTCTAATGTATTGGAGAAACCTTTCTACAAATGTCACTTTCAAGAACAGGAATCTGAAATGTTAAAATTTTCAGCTAAGGAAATTGAGGTGATTAGGATAGTTTGTGTGTCTCCAGTTTAAGGAGAGGAATAAGAATCAGTTTCCTGGCATTTAGAAACTATTTTAGAATTCTCATGGATTTTTTTAACACTGAATAGGTTTTTAAGTAAAATTTTAAAAAGTTAAGCAAATGAAGGGAAAAGTTTTCAACGATGGACAAGAAATAAGTTATTAGCTCAGAGTCAGCTTTGTATTTGTGTGTGCTTTGTATGGGAGGGGAGTGTCGAAAACCAAATTGAAATACATCCATTCAAATGCTGCTGGTGTTCTTTATTCTTGCACATTTTTAACAAGTTGAGGTAGTAGCTAAGCTATTTCAGGCTGTATTTTAATGCTGCTATTCTTCAGTGTATCAGCTAAGGGCAAAATCCAGCCGTGTGGTGCCTGCCCTTGCGGGTGCCCACTGCCTGCCTCGGCTCTGGCCGTCATCGCGCACACGGAATCGTCCGGCACCGCACGGAGCCAAACGGCCCCTTGTGGTGTTGGCCATGAGGTGGTGGAACCACAAAGGATATTTATGGGAGGTGCAGGATTTTTACAGTTTATTAGTTTTACCTGTTTAAAAACTCTGTTTTGTAGTTGTTCATGTTAGTTTTCTGAGTTTATTTAAGCAAGTGTACTGTTTTTTAAGGCAGACATGGATCTCCAAATTAGTTTGTCACCTGTGTCACACTGGAAGGCACCACAAATTG
The DNA here is from genome assembly GCA_013400975.1 of Atrichornis clamosus. Lineage (NCBI taxonomy): Eukaryota > Metazoa > Chordata > Aves > Passeriformes > Menuridae > Atrichornis > Atrichornis clamosus. Next base: position 97,241 of record WBMZ01014670.1, read on the forward strand.
TTTATTTACCTTAATGTGTCATTCTTTCAAGTATATATAAAATGTAAACTGACCAGTGGGGCTTTTAAAAATGTTTAAAATCTGATGGCAAAACCCCGGCTCTCTCTGATTCCTCACTAGGTAATCCTTTTGTTTCAGTGCTTGGTCACCTACTGGGATAACTTTATCAGATGTGGCATTCTTCTTATGGAAATTTTAGTATAAAATGGGAAATGTTTTAAGAAAAAACCTCCCCTTTTTCTTTTTACTTTAATATAACAGGAACTTGTAATAACAGAAGCCTAATACATTTATGCAGGATCTTAGCAGGGATTTGCTTCTGTTCCTTGAAGGAGAAAAATCTGAAAAGTCAATTCCTAGATACAATCAAATTAACCAGATTCTTGTGGATAGTCACTTGTTTATGTCCTCTTCTAGTCCAGGGATGTTTTTCTTTGTAGACTTTTCTAACGTTGTGCTAGTACTGTTAGTGAAAAATAAACCTGGTACCATTCTCTTCCTTTAACACAGGGCCTGTGCAATGGAGATATTGGAGCCTTGGACTAGTATTAGCAATTCTCGATTTTGAACTAGGATAAAATAAATGTTCATGCATGTTGCATGAATTTTCTAATTAAATGGAATTAAATCCAGGAATTGCCCTTAAAATAAAGAAAGCATTTACAGTTAATAGATTATTCCTTAGCAATCTTCAGGGAATAAAAGCAACACAAATGGAAAAGAGAAGCATAATTAGGAATCACTCAGGTCACATTGCCTGGTACTAGAAAGAAGTTCTCATTTTGAGTTACAGATGGTGGCTCATGCCCTAGATAACTGAGCAAAGGCTGTCTTGCCAGTAAATAAACATGAGTATATGAATGCCGGGAATTTAGTTACAGCAGCGTCCCAGTTCTGATGTGCTGCAACCCCTCTTTCTTGCTGCTGAACGTTCACCGTTCAGTGCTAAGAAGGCAAAGCTTATCACTTGCTCACTGCCTTTTTCCCCTGTGGCAACAGCAGTAGCACCTGTATGTTACCGTAGGCAAACCACCACTACAAAGAATTAAAAAGCTCATAGAACCACAAAGTTGGACCGACTCCTGTTTAAGCTAAAAGTCTGGGTTTGGGCTGCAAGGATAAAATGCCACAACAGCTGTAACGACAAAACGGTTGGGGCAGGAGGACCAAAGCAAACCTGAATGTACGTTGTCTTGATTCTCCTCCTTCTGTGACCATATCAATAGATTTAGGCCTCTCAGGTCAAGCAAATTCATAAATACTTTTACCAAAAATTAGAAAATTATTAAATGACCTAGTTTGCCTCCACTGTTGATTCTCTTTGTTTTACCATCTTATAGTGATATTGCTGGAGACCACTGAAAAAGGTGCAGGTGAGCCATGCAACAGTTTTTACATCATTTATTTTCTGCTGCCATGTTTCACCTCACAGTAAGACAGATCCCTCCTTTTCCAACAGAACCACTTCACACCATTCTGCACGGTAGCAACTACCACACTGGGAGGTTCAGTTTGTGGCAGAGCTACAGACTAGACCCCTGGAGATAACTAAAATATTTCCAGTCTTCTGATGCAGAATGGAACAGGTACTGCTAAAGTTCTGGGCTCACCCAGGGCTGTGTTGTGAGCTAAGTAAGATTCTATTATTTACAGTTGTTCAAGCATATTTGGGAATTAATATGATTGCAGAGTCCCCAAGCATAGCAGAAGTGTTTGCTCTACTGCTTTGTCTTAATCGCAGTCATGTTCAAATCCTTTTGTCAAAAATGGTCCATCAGAATAGAGAAAATTGTATTTTCTGCTAGAGCTTTTGCTTGTGTAACTGCTGCAGTCTTTTCCCCAGTGGTAGCATGTTCGGAAAATGAGACATTCTACAGATGAACTGTTTCTCTAATCTGCAGAATGATTTATGCCACACAGCGTTTTATATCCCTGTGGATGTACAAAAGGGCAGGCTTGTGTACAAAACAGCTTCCTGCCTCGAAGGAGACTACAGGAACTTCCTGCTGATGACTCCAAGCAAGGTCAGAGCGGGTCCAGCCCACCAGTGAGCAAAGGGCCTTGCTGCTGCTTGGGTGCTCCCTTCTCCCCTGGGGCAGTTTGATGAGGCCCGGAAGGCAGCTGTGAGAGTTCCTTCTTACTGCACCCAACCGAGTGATCAAATGCTGATCTAGAGTAGCTCAAACTTCCTCCATCTTAGTCCCATTATGGGAGAAACTGGGACTGTGCTAATTTGGGATTATACAAGTAGCTGAAAACCAATCTGTATCTAAAACCTTTTTCCTATATAGTAGGTGGTACTGTAAAAGCCGCCATAGCAAAAGGTCATTTCTGCACAACAGCCTCTTCTACTTCCTGCCTTCTTTACTGCTTCTCACAGCTTAAGAGAAATCTTGTCTTGGGTTTCACAGTCACATACAAAACTTGCAGAATCCTGGATGAAATTTAGCTATGCAGGGACTGACTGATCTTTCAGGAGTACTAAAAGTGATTATACCAAGGTAGCAAAAAGAGGGTAAAAAATTACTGTGTTGGGATAACTGAAAAGCATCACAATGAAACAGTGAATTTAAAAATGATCTCACAGAAGGACACCGAAATGTTGTCCTTCCTATATCTGTCCAGCAAAAAAAAAAAAAAAACCAACAAAACAAGAACTCAGCCTTCTCTTGCCTATGTAAGTTGTGTAGTTTGTTCTTATCTCTAGTATTATAAGTGTTTATAATCCATGAAGAATTCCAAGGAAAGGAGTTAAGACTATTTATTTAAATATAAATACAATTAAATTATATAATTAGTGCTAAATTATCATCTGTAGAAGACAATTTGTTATTGTTTGGATAATTTTGGGTTTCATCAGAGCTAATACTGTTGGCATTATTTTAAACACTACCATGATAGGGAGTCAGTTTTTGACATTTTATCCTGCTGTTGCTAGTGCTTCAGTATCTCATAGTGCTCTGTTTTGAGGAAAGAAAACCTAATCCTAATAGTTTAATACTATTACAAGGTGTTGAAACCATACTGCTAAACATCTTTCAGTTTAGGCCCAAAAAAGAAGGGAAAAAGGAAAGGGAAAAATTGTCATTCTGGATATGTTTTTTTTAACTTTCAGAGAAAAGTGGTATGAAAAAGGGATCCAAAAGCTGTATTTGGGGAAAAATGTCTTAAGGCATTTGTAGCCTTTCTTTGTACACAATGTTAAATAAAATCTCCTGTATCTATGTTGTCAGGTTCTTTTGGTCTTATTTAATTAAAAGTGGGCCTACATTACACTGAATGTGTGAATTGCATTCAGCTGAGTTTGCTGGAAGTATGGAATTTAACACTGCTGTTTCAAAATAAAAGCCGTATCTTGTTTTACAAGGTAAAAGCTGTATCACTTAAAATCTAGAGGTTAGTAGAGGGAACTAAACTAAAACAACCTTAATGTGTGGAAATAGTTTACATGCCAGGTAGATAAGTAGCTGAGCAACCCAATCCATGTTCAGATCTGTATGAATCCTTTCGTAGGAGTTCTGCTTCAAAACCCAGCCTGTCTCAGACCTTGTCAACTTATGTTTGTGTGCAGAGCACTTGAATTGTAGTTACGTATTTGCTAAGAAATCAGCTCTGGCCTCCAGTTCTTCAAACACTGCATGAAATTTTGGGATTTTGTAGGAATCAGTGTGGAAACTGAATCAGTTATTTAAATCAAGTTAACTTGGTGCTTTATTTAAATATTGTTTAAATTATTAATGTAATTAAGGTACATTTATGTTTGAATATAGTCCAAATTTAATATAATATATAAACCTTTCTACAATAAAAAGATACCTGCTTGAAAGCTCTCTATCCGATGTCATTTAGTGTGGATCACAAAGGTGACAGGGCTCCATGGCAATGTTGGAAGTAGGTAAAATGTAACTGCAGTGTTTAAACTACACTGAATACCATGCTTACCCCTGAATTGGGAAAAGCAGGGGAAACTCAATGACTATTATTAATACTTCCTACCAATGGTGTGGCTGTATAATATCAAATAGTTTTCCAATAGCTTCAATGTGGAATTCTTCTGCCAAATGGTTCTCCCTCTCTCAGAAAGCATACCCTTGTAGTGCAAGTACATAGAACTGTGTTAGGATGCCCCTGGGTGAGCCTGGAAGGGATCGTGTCCTGCTCCAGGTGCTCTGCACACACAACCACGTTCCTACCGTGTCCAGCTCTCCACTGACCGCCAGCCTGGAACTTCTCAGCCACTTCTCCTGGATGCTTTTCCCTGCTTGAAGACCCCGGGTGAGCAATGCTGCCCTGGGCTCGAGGTGAACCGCGGCGTGCAGGTTTGTGCAGAGCAGCCGGCACACACCTGCGGGGCCTGGAACAAGAGAGAACAAACAAAACCTAAGGCTGCAGCAGGATGAGAAACAACACGAGTGTATAATAACCATGGATGTTCTGTGCAAATTGTTCCACCTGAGCAGGTGTCTTTCCATTTTCCAGACAGCCCTGAGGCTTGGACAGGCTGCCCTGGGGCAGCAGCTCCCCTGAGGCCCTGCGGGATACAGCTGTCAGTGTGAGGCAGGATCAGCCGTCCCTGCCTGACTCCGGAGAGACATTTGTCTGCTCTTTGTTAGAAGCCTCCACCTACTGAGATTCTGTAATCCTTTAGGGCAATCTAAACCAGAACATAACCACAATAAGAAAGTTTTCCTAGCAGACAGCTGAACCACTCTTGCACACGTTACAGCACATAATACTGCAAATTTATGCATTTTTTCAGCGACCTTTTAAGTTCCAGAACTAGGATCCAAGGCACATGCACTGTCAGCTAGCAGCTAGTTCATTAATTCACTGAGCTGAATGCCTGCTTCTTATTGGAAAACAGAAAGCTGAGCCCTTGGTAGACTACTGTGAGAAATACATTGTAGTCAACAAATGCAGACATTTTTCACATCCCTAATACAGAAGTAGTGCCATTGAAACGCCATTTTTAAACTGATAAATAACTTAAAAATCAATGCAAAGGTAGAAACATAGAACAACATTTTGCTGAAGGTATCATGGATCAGAAAATCTAGCAGAATGACATTGGTCATACTGTGAGAAAATACACATCAAGAATATTACTTCAATGTAAAGGAGCATTTCACGGTCAGATAAGTATACCATGTTCATGCAGCAGCCTTCCAGGGGAATCCCCACCAGGTAAGAACAGGCAGAGGGACAGAGGAATGGATAGGGAAGGACATCTCAATGAAATGCCTGACTTTGTAAGACACATAAACTAGAAAATTTTCCCACAATGTAAATCAAACTGTGTTGTAATATCTGGCAGCATACATCCTCTCAGTTTCAAAGGGAATTCTGATGTAATACAGATGTCATTTACTTTGATTTACAACATTAAAAATTAAACTTCACCAAAGATAACGAGAGGACTGTAAATCATACTTGCCCTACCAATCTGCAACCTACAAATTCCATATTCCTGTGAATTCTATTCCTCAAGGGAGAGCCTGCAATGCAATCTTACACTGAAATGTTTCTTTTGCTAAAAGAGCTTAGTTGCTGTTGCAAGAGAAGCTTTAATCCACAGTCTGAGCTAAATAGAGGGGAAACTTTCACAGGGGTATGTCAAATCAGCACATTTTCTTCATTGCTGTGTTCACAGCACTTCCCAGCCAATGCCTGTAAATACAAACTCTGCTATACCGCCCACTAAAGCACTCACACTGCAATTTGGGTTTATTAACTGCAGTTGCTGGTTATTCAGGGCAAGTCAAATGTCCTGCACAGTGATGGGCTACAAAGCTTAGCTTAGTTTAGTGTGTTTAAAGGGAACTCAGACTGCACATGCAGTTCTTGTAACGTAAGAAGACAAAGCCATTTCATACCGCAATGTGATAGTTTTGGCTGAGGTAATTTTCTTCATAGTGACTAGTACGAGGCTATTGGATTTGTGCTGAACACAGTGAGAAAATTAGCCCAGTTAAGCCACGACACACACTTAAGCATCTGCTGCTCACTCGAATGAAAAGCTACAATTACAGATCTGGACAGTAAGGCACAGGTTTAGGAGACTCACAGGCCCCCCATTCGCACCCATGTTGCCTGCCCTGTGCGCACTTGGTGGCAGAGCTTAATATGCGTATTTATTCCCCCTCTTCCCCAACCCCCCCCCAATATAATTTATTCTTCACCAGCCCTAGACACGGGCCCTGGGCGGGCACCGCTGCCGCCCTCCCACCCGATCTCAGAAGGGCGAACGAAGCTGAGGGAGGGTCTGGAGCACAGGTGTGCTGAGGAGCGGCTGGGGGAGCGGGGGGTGCTCAGCCTGGAGAAAAGGAGGCTCAGGGGGAACCTTCTGGCTCTCCACAACTCCCTGACAGGAGGGTGGAGCCGAGCTCTGCTCCCAGGAAACAAGGGACAGGATGAGAGGAAATGGCCTCAAGCTGCGCCAAGGGAGGTTCAAGTTGGACGTGAGGAGTAATTTCTCCACAGAAAGGGCGATCAGAACGGGCTGCCCAGAGAGGTGGTGGAGTCACAGTCCCTGGAAGTGTTTAAGGAAAGACTGGACGTGGCGCTCGGTGTCATGTTATAGATGACACGGTACTGTTGGATCATAGACTGAACTCGACCATTTCAGAGCTCTTTTCCTACCTAATTGATCCCGCGAGTCCGTGATTCTGGGATTCAGGTGCGAGGCGACCCCGCCCTGAGGGAGGAGCCGCAGCGCGCACGCGCCGCCCGTGGCCGCGCCCCGCCCTTTCCCCTCACGGGCTCCGGGCGCGGGGCGGGCCCGCG